>BPLR01014341.1:0-81714 GCA_021605095.1 Caerostris extrusa | reverse complement strand
ATGTTTGATATTAAAAAATAAACCAAATACTTAGTGCCAACCACCAAAAAAGTCAAATTGAAAATCGTTTTAAAATTCAATTTCATTGCATTTCAACCCCAATTCTTCGCAACAATCGCGCTGGCTCTGGCGCGCTCATTTGACAAGATAATGCAGACCTATCAGGCAGGAAGGGAGCTTTGATTGACCAGAGGGATAATTTGGCTGAAATTGATTACGCCGAGCGTTGAAATTAAAGTTAATCTCCTCACCGCCCCGGGGCGCAAGTGGGCTCCACCTGCGCTAATCGTGCTCTCAAAAATGGGGAAAAGGCTCCTCATGGCATAATATAAGCTGGCTAAAGGAAGCTGAGATATGAATATTCACATCGTTTGCAGTTACTTTTTCATGTTGATCTTTTATCTTTTCACTGCCTGAGGGGCCAAAAATTGTGTTTCATGATAAAGACCTTGGGCGGTTTTATATTACCTGGCTTCTTGAAATTTTTTTGTTTGATGTAAAATATTTACTCCAATTTTCCATATTTTCCTATTTTACAGTTCTAACAAATAGATAAGCCTCTGCAGATACTGAAGTGTTATTGCCCAATCAGCTACTTTTATTTATTGCCATTAACAAATGGTGAATGGTTATTAATTATTAGAAATATATAGAAAGGAAACTGGGGTGGGTGAAATCGACATCAGTACTTTCAAGAGTCTTTGTTTACGGAAAGAGTATGTAACACAAAGAAAGTGAAACAATCTGCGAGAAATGATCATCAAGCGCTGATGGTTTTATTTGATTAAGGAATGTGAAATTCCATGACTCAAGCACCAATTATTACCTGTAGCAAGAAGAAGCATATTTGCTTTGGAGTCTTGTATTCTTGGTATGCTGTTCAGCGAAGACACCACACCACCTCTTTCTCTCAGCTCTCTCCTGATTATAAATGATTTACCTATGATATTCGAGAATAATTGTTTCTTTCTTGAACCAGGCTCAAGTTAGTAAACTAAGTGGCTGCATAAAAAAGCAGCTAAAAATGTAAATCAGATTCTGCTTTACACCTTATCAGCGGAGGATTATTTTTATAAACATAATTTTCATTCTTTTTAAGGTTTTTATCTCCAAACTGTATTGGTGTATAATCTAAAACTGAGTCTGCAAAAAAAACTGAGTAAAATTAAATTTAGGCCTACATGGATGTGTTTTCGAGAAAACAATGATAGCATCCGTATGCTCCTAAGTTGAGAAAATATAATTTGAACTTACGTTGGATGAGGCAAAAGTATTTTCTGAACGATTTATTTGGTGTAGTAAAACCCTATATATAGGAGTGGGGGTATGAGAGGGAATTTGAAAAGCACACACTGTTACACATTCATAAAGTAGAATTGATTAGGGTTAATGAAAGCTCTACACACGTATCTTTTTGTCCAGTATCCTTTTCTGGATTTTTAGAGATATATAGATATTAATCCCATACACAATGAAGAAAGCAGTAGATTTTAAAGATTATAAGAACAATAATGTATCCGAATAATTTAAAAAGCATATATTTGTTTACTTTTAAGCATATATTTGATTCACTGTTTTTCATGCGGATAGTAAATAATTTTAAACAATTTTAATCGATTAATTCAGCGAATAAAAAGAATACATCATGAACGAAGTTTAAAGGACGCAAATAAATTTTAAATTGAAGTTTAATGAAAAACCTATAAAAATAATTTTATGAAATTTTTCTTCTTTTAACAAAAAAATTATAATAATTTATTACGTCCTAATTTATCCCTTATTTGTGTAATATACTATTGTAATAAACATTCAACCGCCGTAATAAATTCGATTTGCAGTATTCCTTTCTTTCATGGAAACTGCCAATAGAATTAATTACGACAGTTGAATGTTTTCTCTACTTTAACTATGCCAGCATATAAATAGCTTCATAAATAGATAGATAGATACAACAATTTCTTAAATTCATTAATTTTATTAAAAGAAAGGACAGGAACAATTGTTTGAAGAAAATCTCGTTTTTAACTACATGAAAACTGTAAGCAGTTGGTAACAGAGATTAAATCTAAAAATGTATTAAATAAATTATTAATGATGGACTTTTTGTTTAAAAGAATCTTATAAATAAAGAACAAATAAGAATTTTTCACAATATTTATTTAAATGCATGGTATTTGTCAAACTGTTAATTTTATAATAAATTAAATTTATGTGGCAAACCCATTCAAATGAACGTTTAAAAAGGTCATCCCTAGAAGAAGCATTAATAGAGAATGATTTATAATATCATTCGTAAACATATTACTTTTAAAATATCAATTATGATTCCTCATTTTAATATGCTAATTGTTGCATTAGTGAATTTCAAATTTCTGGATGATTTAAAAAAATAATAGTATTTAATATAATCATTTTTATAATTCAAATTATTAAAATATTAATTGTTATAATGATTGTTCAATTAAAGCTGCATTAGGTTACGAGTTCCAATCTATTCATAGATAAAAAAAAAAAAATCTTCGCTCCTTTAACATAGTGGTTTCGATAAAATTCACCGAGAATTTAAACTTTAAGCCTGCAAGCATTAAACCATAAATCCCAAATAAAATTGAGTTCAACTGCTTGCCCCTCAGGCTTATAAAGGAAGACATCTTATCCATAACAAAAGGATCCAAGAAAAACACGCTGCATTTATATCAATAAAAGTTGATTGTTACACATCAACACAACACCTCTAAATTAAAGAGACAAGGACATTAGAAAGCAAAATGCAAAAGATCACAGAAACCACTATTAATGGCACAGTTTCATCTCAGTGACCCGAATATGTGCACATTCGCAAACAATCAAAAATAGAAGATATAAAAAGCGAGCATTGCAGGTGGTGGCATATCGCACACATGATCACAATAACGTATGATCAAGCACTGCATAGGAATATAAATTAATGCGCATTTAAGCTAAATAAATGAAACAATAGTGTGAGTAAGGAAAAAGAGCGCCAGGTCAACGGCATTTATGAGTTGGAAAGTTGATAATCCAGTTAAAAACCTAATTAAGAAAATAATTTGAATATATTTAGGGTGAAAATAAAGAGCACATAAATAAACAGAATATTAAACAGTGAAAGAAAAAGGACTGGGTGCATATAACCTTCATTCAAGATAACAGTTGTGAAAAAAAGAACACATTTTTTAAACTTTTTGACGACATTGTCCTAAAAAATGTGACGTTTGAACAAAAATAAATAGAAAATACTGTTAAAAAAAAAAAAGATTTACTACTATCATTTAGGGTCATATTTAACAAATTATTTATTTCGTAGTTTAAAAACGGACATAGAAATTTGAATTTAAGTTAGAAAACTACACCTTAATTTTTACTTTTACACATAAATACTACCTAACAAAACTAAACATAAGCTAAAAACCTCTAACAGTATGATGCAATACCCATTTAATTTAATTGCGATCAAACGTATTCTGGTAGTCTAAGAGATTTCGTAACCAACTCCGTATCCACTTTATTTCAATCCGTCGACACATCCACTCTTCAAGGTCTCCTGCAAAATGGTGGAAGGTTTGATTTACGACATTTCATTATGAATAAAGTTTCTAAACAATGGTCAAACAGACAGATCGGCGTGACAAAAATTAAGAGGCAGACGAGACACACCTGGAGATAAATAGCAGCAGCAGCGGCGGCAGCAAGTAAAAAGTAACGGTCGGTAATGACTCACCCAAGAAAATGGCGTCCAGAGCGCAATAAATTCACAAAAAAAGGTTCGGGCTAAAATGTCAACAGAGCAGAGGAAAGCAGCAGGGCCTGTCAGACAGGGTTACCCGTTCGAGGAGGTTGGCCCCAACGATGGCCTCTCTTTTTCCCCGAGTAACCTGAACGAAGAAAGAAAAGCGCCGAGTAACACACCGATCGGCCTACTACCTGCCCAACACGGTCAAGAAGTTGGAAGCCGGTTTCCTTCCCTCTTTCAAGAGATCAAGGACTTGACTGCTAGTGTTTGATCTGTATCTGGGATTTGGAAGTTATTAAAACGAATCAGATGGGCGACTTACTCTTATGCATAAAGATTTTCATCAGCATTACTTTACTTCATTATAAAAAGAAAATCATACGACTTTATAGTTTAATATTTTGATATCTGTTAGCATGAAAGGTCACTTTAGGATGAATTGTTATTTTCTACAATTGCGATTGGTGGTGGCCAATTACGTATCATTTCAAAAATTACATTTGCTATAAATAGAAAATTTTAAGCAGTAATAATCCCTATATATTAATTTGCTTAATAATACAATAATTTAAGTATACATTCTTATTATTAATTAAAAAGCAAATAATAAGAATGCACACTTCAATATGAGGTATCAATTGGTATGAAAAGATAATTTACAACAGCAATATTTTTAACAAATAAGTATTTATTTTTGGTTAATAAACATTAAACAACACAAATGTAATAAATTCCTTTACATAAAGTAAATCTTGTATGTCTTAAAAAAAAAAAAAAAATTTCAACTTTTATTCTTGAATTTAACTCTTAAATTAATTTTTTATTTTAACTCATTTTCTTGAATTTTAAAGTCTATAGTTAGAAGTAAATTAATAATGTTATTAAAGTAAAGGAAATAGTTATATACAACAAATGAAAAAAAAAAATCATAATACAAAAATAAAAGAACTAACTTTGATATATGCAAATAAGTAAACTTAAGTCATAAAATATGAAGGTATATAAATTATAGCTCAAAAGCAATATTTTGAATTTTATAGTACTGAGAAACACAAGAATGCATATCAAATGTAACAAAAATATTAGAGTTAGCTCTATTATTTCCATCATTCGAAACACTTTTGACTGCCATTACATATGTAGTTTAACAGATATGAAATTTGCAAACTTCGTTCCGAGCGTTAATTATGACAGTTTGACAGTACCTTACATATATCTATATATATTTTATTAAATCATTTTTTTCCTTTATAATCATCAACAACTCCTTTCACTTCAAAACGTTTTTTAAATTTAAAGGAAAGAAAAAAAACTTACATGCACATACATTTTTATTTTGAAAAGTAAAAACATATTAAAAATTATAACCAGAATAAAAAAATAATAGTGGGAAAAAAAAAATCAGGAGAAAAAAAATGATAGTGGTATCTTACGAAAATTAGAACTTTCTTCCAAGTTATATTAAAGAGCAATTCAAAGAACTATTATTATTAAAAAGAACTATTCAAACACAAAAATGGTAAGACAAACATTTTTTTTTTTTTTAAGTGCATGAACTTAAGATGGAATTAATGAATAATTCCATTTTTCCAAAAGGGTTTTCATCAGAAGAAGACTCACTTAACCCTTTTATCAATTTGAAAATAATCTATAAGTACATTCAGTGCAAGGAAAAGCATCTTAATATTAACAAGCCCCTTATAAATGGAGTGCAAACTTACAAATTTTTCAATTAAAACTTAAAAGCGCAAATCATTAATGAATATTGCATTTAAGAGGATAATGCAAACTCCTTCAATTCAAGAGAGAAGACAAGAATTATCATATTTTTTTAAAAAAAAAAGAAGAAGCCTTTTACGAACAATCGATTCCATGAAAAGCAAATAAAAAATGATGACATATAATGAATGAAGATATTCAGAGCAAATCAGAATTCACAGCAAACATGAGGGTGTGATTTGTTCAAATGGGGAAATTGATTTATTCTAATTTAAATATATTTGACAGCCATTATATATGCAGTTTAATACAAATGAAATTTGCGAACTTGGTTCCAAACATTAATTATGAATGATCTGATATCACCTTTTACAGTCTTTATTTATTTTTTTAGTAATTAACTTTTTGTTTACTATAATCAACAACAAACCCCTTAAAGTGAAAAATAATAACCAACATATTTTTTTAAATTGTACCCTTTTATTAAAAAATATTGTAATATTTAAAAAAATTGCATTCACAAGCTAAAATTACACTTGCCGATAAAATTTATAAAAAGAACATTTAAAAAATTGTAAATGTATTATAATAATACAATATACAAAATAAAAATGCTCAATTCAATAAAAAGATTTAAAGAATAGATAAAGTTAGACCAGTAATCTGATGTAAAATATTATACACTATTTTAATTTCATTACTTAAAATCAGCAGGAAGAATTTATATAAATCACGAACTTCATTAATTCGCGAATTCTATTCATATTTCTATATTCATATTCTACTCGTATCTCTATTTTTATATTATATTTCTTAGCATGACTATAGTTTTAAATGCAATTCTAATAATTTCCTTACACTATCGAAGTAAGCTTAGTACAATGAATCTTTAGATAGTTCGATTTTAATCTCAATTATAATTATCTAAGTCCTTTCTACTTTTGACACAATCGGAAGAATTAAAAATCATAGTATTGTTCACAAAAATTGTAGCAAAACTCACTCGCATGAATTCAGATTACTAAAATAATCATATATTTTACAGTTATTTGAATTAAAATCTTTTTCCATTGCCTGCGATTCAGGATAAAAAAAAAAAAAAAAAAAAAAAACTAATCAATATGCCTTTTAATCAATGAAATACAGTTTTTTATACATCATTTTCTACCTTAAATTTTCGATAGATCAATTATTAGCTTGAAAATGAAAATGTAACTTCTAAAAAAACCATCAGGGAATTCATAAATAAATAATAATTAAAACTATATTAAATTCCATAAAAAAATATAATAAATAAATTCTAATAATCACAAACATGTAAATATAATAACAAATATAAAAATAAACAAATTCATAACAAATATAAAAAAATAAATTCAAAACGAATATAAAAAAATAAATTCAAAACAAATATAAAAAATAAATTCAAAACAAATATAAAAAAATAAATTCAAAACAAATATAAAAATAAATTCAAAACAAATATAAAAAAAAATAAATACAAATCAAATATAAAAAAATAAATTCAAAACAAATATAAAAAAATAAATTCAAAACAAATATAAAAAAAAAAATTCATAACAAAATATAAAAAAATAAATTCATAACAAATATAAAAATAAGCAAATTCTAACAATTAACAAAATTTCGATAATTTCGATTTTTTTAATAATAAAAAGCTAAAATACGAATATACTTGAATAAAATATGGTTTATCCTGGTTTAATAACGCTCAAATAGCATATTACTTCTCAAAGAGGTGGAAAAGGAGGATGTGAAAGTTTCTCTCCCAGAGATTAAAAAAAAAAAAAAAAAAAGAAAGAAAGAAGAGAGGGGGTTATGGGGGTTTAGCCACCTGCTGCTCAATCGAATTCTACCGCTTCCCACGACGTTCCACAGGTTGTACGATGCTCTTTCCCGCGCATGAAAAGTGAACGAAAGTAATAAAGAAAAAAAAAAGAAGCAGCATTTAACAAACGGAGTATGCAGGTAGAAATCGGTCAGAAAATATTCTCACTGGCAGGGGAGCTCCATTAAAAATCGGTTCTCCTTCGTCTGGTGAAACATTTCAGATGTACCATACGCCATTATAGAGCAATCAAAAAGAATTACTCTTCTTTTTTTTATACGGTCGTTATTAAAATCTCGTTACTAAATTAATGTAGCATTGAATGGATATTTTAAATTATTTCGATGTTTAAGAAAAATGCATTGTCTAAGGGAAAAGGAGAAAGAGAAAGAGCGTCAGTGATGTAATCTAAACTGTACGGAAGTTATAAATAAAATAATTTTTAATTTAAATTATGAAAGTTATTCATACAAATTCATTTGAAAAAAACTAAATGTTTTATAAAAGGAAAATTAAAAGGTTGTTAAAACTCACAAAAAAGAGAAATATTTAAAAAAATAATAATAATTGTGATTTAACAGCATTTAAAACATTCGTGGGTTGTTGTTTTTTTTAACTTGTTAAATAATTACATTAAAAAAAAAAATCTGAGACTTAAACTTGAGAGACAGAAAAGTTGCAGAATCCCAATAAATATGTTTACTTATCTTTGATTTTACAACATAGATTGTCATAAACAATGCAAGAAAGAATAAACTTCATCAAAATAAAAGTTAATAAACAATTGTAATCAAATTTATAAATAGACGTTAACATTTCGATTAACCTCAAACTCTAAAAATAGTAATTACAATTAGTAATTATCATAAAAATATCGGAAATTGCTCTAAAAGAAGTTTAATGTAGTTTTATTAACAATTATTAGTAATCACCCTTTCAATATGGCCTCTAAACCGATCGAAAACCATAAATGCATTTCAGGCATAAAAGGCTAAAAATAAAGACTGCAACAATTAATTGTTTTAAAACTGAAAGAGATAGAAAAAAAAAACAAATTTTCTATTTAGTTAAAAATCAAAATAATCAATTCCTAAGCATTCATTTAAATTTTTTTTTTTTTAAAACAATCATTCCCATATATTCTTGAATTCTGCTGAAATCCATGGAAATAATAACAGTTTTACTTATTTAAAACTAAATGCACTTTTAATTCTAGATATATTTTAATGATTCCCAAGGCACAACATAAAGACCTCCCACACTGCTTCTTTATCCATTAAGCATAACATTGTAATACACGTTCCAGGGGGAAATAAACGAACTTCACCAAGAGAAGGAGCAATTACAATTCTCATTCCTATACTGTTTCCATCACTATCCCAACACCCCCAAAAGACCTCCCAGTGACCGAAGTTTGCGCTTTACAGTTCACAAACGCCGAGCCAATTGGCAACAGCTTAATGCCCCATTTGAATTCACAGCCCTTGCCTGCATCTCCCTTTCCCCCTCTCTTTTTCTCCGTATACGTTCTCAGGTCGAAGAACGCTTTTTATATTAATGTAGCCGAAAGCCGAACGCTGCAAAAGCAAACAAATATTCTCTCGTGAGAACAAATCCGTCTGTACATCCGGCGAATGCGTTTTTCTCTTCCCCGTATTAATCAAAGAACTTCCTCTAACTTTTCTACCACGGTTAAAAAAAAAAAAAAAAAAAAGAAAAATGGGGGTGAGAGAAAAGAAACAACCAGTTTTTTGGAGAAGGGTAGTACTAATAATTTAGCTATTATTTCAACATAAATTTTTAAAAACGTCCATTATCATTTATACGTTTTCATTATCAAATTTGTTTGAAACAATTACATCGAATTAATCGAGGAAACGTATTATTTCTAAACAATTGATTCAGATAAAAAAAAAAAATTACAATGAACTTAATCTACCTAAATATTTATACATAAAGGATTAATAAAAAAATAATAAAAAAATCAAAACTCTACAAAAAAGGTGGATAGTTAAAAATTAAATTACGATCTAGAAATTTTAAATCGATTGTCAATGCTGCAAATTCAATTAAATCACAACATTGTTGAACTTGGTATTCAAAAAACAGATTTCATTATGTATATCATTAATGGAACTAATGATGCATATTAAATCTAATACTGGAAGTTATAAAAAATTTTCCAATAGGACCTATTTTTAAAACTTTTATTCTATTGTTTATCTCTCTTTTATTCTATTGTTTATCTTCTCTCTTTATTGTTTATCTTATCTTTAATGATTATTCGAATCGAAATTCAATTTATATATTTATCAATTTAAATCGCATGATTTGGCAAAAATTAATGAAGCAGAAATTTTTTTAATGCATTTTTTAATAAATTAAAATTTCATGGTCTACAAAAATAATCCTAAATTAGGAAGATATCATAACAATTAATTTTCAATACATATTAAGAAAAATACTTACACATGTCATAAAGAGTCACCTCATTCATTTAGAAGAAAATTATTTTTACTTAATGATTTTTAAGTATTGTAAAATAGATTAAAATATAAAATTGAAACTAACAATTTAATTCTTCTAAACTTGAATGCAATCCATGACTTTCTCACCTTATTATCTAAATAAAACGAATATTTACAAAACAAAATGTGATTTTTTTTTTTACATAAAAAAAAAAAAATTGGAACATAAGGTTTTCAGGATTTAAATAAAAATGCTGATATACCACAATAAATTTTGTGTAACGAATTCTCAATACTTCGTTATTTAATTTTTTCATATTAAATATTTCAAAAACATTCAATAAAAAATTAAACTGATTTAATTCCTTTGTCTCAAGATAAATAAGCCAAAACAAAACAAGTCATGAGAAAAAAAGGGCACTGTATAGAAATATTATGAATAGTTCAGTTCACTGGTTTACATACACACACAAAAATAATAATAATTATTATTATTATTATTATTATCAGAATGTTTAAAGTACGCAAAAGTCTACTTTGAAAATCACTTTAGAAAACTGTTTAAAATAAAAGGTCAAATGAAAGATAAAAATAATAAAACTCGAAAAAAAAATGCGTCGTTTTGTTTCAATTAGTAATTCAACTCATTCTTTTGGTATTCATATTTCTTGAAATTATTCCAAATCGAGAAAATAAAAAAAAAAAATGGTAAAAAAACCAAATCAAGAAATCAAAAATTCTAAGAAGTTAAAATAAAACAAGTAAATTAAATATTTTATTTGAAAAGACATCTGCAGGGCATCGTACTTTTTTTACGTTCTCAAATATCTCGCTTTTTCTCCTCAAATATTTATTCACATTTCTTTATAAGTCAAATAATTTTATTTTGCAAAAATATTTCTAATGCACAGCAGTACATTAGCGTTAAATAAGAATTAATCAAAATCTCAATTTTATATTAAAATAAGTGATTCATTTTCTTTACATTTTAACTGAAATTTCTATTTGCGCTTATGTATGCCATCTTCTTTTCCTTTCAACTCCACTCTCGTAAAAATGTTTTCTCTCGCATATTTTTCAATTTAATTAGTTTGGAATATAGTATGTTATTTAACGTTTTAATTTAAATCTTTCAAAAAAAAAAGAAAATTATTATCACAGAGATAAAATGACATCATAGTAAAATTTAGACACTACACTGGAATTTCCACAATTCACGGCCAGCATGAGGACTATTATGAATGAATCTCCATGAACATGAAATTATAAATTTCCTTAAAAAGTGAAATTTCTATGCATACATTAGTTATTTTTTAATTACATGAAATATAAAATAAAAATAATGATTAAGTTTTACTTTATTTAAACACCAAATTATATTATTTATTTCAGCTCAGTAATTTTTTTTTTTTTTTTTTTCCAGTTCAATTATTTAAAAAAAAAAGAAAAGAAAGTTTTATCGAATATCTACAGCATTAGTGTTAATTGATAATTTTATTTAAATTATACAGTGATTATCTAGGTACACATCCGCTATGGAATAAACCTAACTTGGCAAAAGTCTTGTTTGGATGCGAACAAGTTTCGTTTGGTAAACGACCTTTGTATGGAATACGATTCGAATGTGTCCAAATCTTTGCCTGATGCAAGGATGGTAAACACTTAGGAGAAAAGTATTATTACAACAAAGAAAAACAAGGCATAATAACATTGTATGGAAAGACTCAGATATTGTCACATTGGAACATCCCGAGTAGAAAACATAAACAGAGTTCTTTAAACAGATTAGTGATTAAAAAAATAAATAAAATATAAATAAATGTGATACATTTTTTTATTGATGTATGTATTTCATCTAATTACCTTCGTAGCAATAAGCAATGTTTAACTTATTTTATACAACCTTTTAATGCATAATCAGCAAATAAGATTTTTATCATGGAATGAGGTTTTCCCTTTTGTCTTTTGCGAAAAATTCGTTTGGTATAAGTTCAAAAATTTTGGAGTATACCGAAGTACTGAGACACACACACTTGCACTGTAGGGTGTGTTTTTTTCCCCTAGCAAACATCATTAAATTAGTAATTGTTAATGAGTGGCCCAAGACAACCGATTTATTTCACCTTTAAATGCGGCTCGTGACAGTTGTTTTTCCTCAAATGTAGCCAAAGACAGATAAAAAAATTGAACACCTCTGCATGACTTTCATTTAGTACATGTTAATTTAATATTTTTTTACGTTTTTATGTACCTAGTACAACAAATAATATTCTTATAATGCCTTAATTCACACAATTAGTTACATTAAAATGTAACTAATTGCCAAGTTCATTTTTCAGAAACTGATGCACTGAACGACGCTAAGTCATATTTCGAAATTTCAGTTTAAGCATATGTAAAAGCCCGAAACTTTAAAGTTAATTAAATCAATCGTGTAGCACTTCAACATATGGAGAATAATAAGACAAATAGCATTGCGATAACAATAGGTCATCACCAAAAACGTGATTTTGAAGAACTACTCGCAATCATTTATTCTCAAGTTCAGCATTCTTGTCTGGCCTTCATTCTCAAATGGGAATTAAAAACGTGCCATAGTTTTTGTAGAGAATAGTCCTAAATAACTTCCGCAACATCTGCACACTTTAATTCATGGTGGAACAGTTATTTAAATTCCCTGTGATTTTTTCTTAAGAAATTAAAACAGCTACTTAACTATAAATAAATTAATCAAACTCTTACCCAATACATGCGAATTCCAACCAATTTGTACGAATAAATTAAGTTAAATTTTACGATAGAATATTCAAAATACTGGATAACGTATCCTCAATTAATATTTAAATTTACATTAAATATCACTTTCATGCATGATTTTTAGATAAAGAGCAAGCTATTGATAAAGTAACTATTAAAAGTTGATAAGCAATTCATTAAATCAAGTAAATAATTCATATTAGCATAATCTTTTCAATTAATTTCTTACAAAGAAAATAACCACAAAAGATTATAGATAATTATCTGGAATTAATGTCAAAGGATAATTCAAAACACACAAAAAAGTTCATGCCTTATCTTGAATTAAAACCCGATTTTGATAGAAAAGTGCTTTTTCAGAAAGAAGGTCACACTAAATACATTCATGATGGCAAGCATTTTAAAAATAATACTTTAAAGCAACAAATTTTAAAAACGCCGTTTACAACACTGCCATGCGTACTAGGGCAAAAATTAACCAACATGCCAATACTAATAACAAGCAATCTACATCTTACTTTCTAATTTATAAAAAAGCTATATGTTTTAATCTTCCGAGAAATTAACGATTACGTATTATTGCTTAATAATTAATATAAACCAATACATCTTAAAATGGCTACAAATCTTTAAACCCTTTATTTAAAAATCTTTAGGATTTACGTAATTTTTCCAAGTATCACTACACAATCTGACAATGGATACGGACAACTAAAAATTTTTTAATAAATATCACTATATATCGTGGAGGAGGATATCCTTTTTAATGACAGCAAGAACAATGTCCCGGAAGATGTTACTAGTCAACAACTCCAACGATTTAAAGATGTTCTATTGTTCAGTAAACAGATTGTCTATTTTCTTCTTCAATGTGCGACAGTTTACAGTAAAGCTTTCAAACATGTAATAAATAATTTCTTTTTATACAGAGTAGACTTTAGGACGAAATTATTTCAAAGCATATTTTTATTTTAGTTAAAGAGCCTAAAATATTTTCAAACTATTAAAATGGTTAACTTTTTTTTCTTTTAGGTAATATTAATTTCAATAAATTGAAGAACTTTTTGTTTCAGGTAACATACATTATATCTACTAACTTTTTACAATTTTTTTTTTTTAATCAATATTTTATCAAGTAAATTATTATCGTTTTAATAATAATCTAAAGTGATCTACTACGCTAACCAACATATGAAATTACAGTAGTATTAAAAACTAACTTTTTTTTTACACTAATAAAATATATTAGTTTTAGGACCAACCACTACCAGTCATGTGCGTGTATGTCTGAACAATAAAGGACACGTTTACTAATTACACTTATAAATGATGTACAATATTTCGTATGTGTGTGTACATATACACACTGCTACGGAAAAATTATACACCATTTATAAATGTAATTAGTACCATTTATTGCATTGTTTTTACAAATTTGAGCATAATAAGAATTTAAAAATGGAACAATTCACGTTCAATATTTTTAAGACGAAGATTTTAAAAAGCCATCTGACATTAAGCAATAAAATCAAAAGGCATTTTTAAAATTGTTAATCTTAAAATTGACAAGGGTTAGAAACACTGGCTTTAATACTCACTGCGTCTGCTGCGATGAACCAAAACCTAGATGCGAAACATTCCAAAAAAGGTACCTGCAGCAGAGGTCTAAATCCTTTCCGTGCACACAAAGAAGAGATGTTACAGTTAGAAATTAATTACATAAGAAATCCAAATACTGATTCGATGCAAAATGTAACAAGAACACACAGTAAAGAGAATGCACAACACACAAGTTGTTCAAAAGAGAGGGTACTCGAAAATTGCTTCGCTCATGCAACGATGGGAGATCATCAACACACAAAAATCCGTCTCGTGCGGAACAACTCACCGTCAGTAATAGTGGAAAGACAGGTGTGCCTATGGCCACTACTGGAAGAAATGGATTTGGAGTCGTAAGCACGAGAGGAAACGTCACCCTAACTCCGCCTATTTCAGATTAGGGGTTTTCCTCTAGTTGAGATGGATACGATGCAAAAACCGGACGGGTTTTAATAGTTGTTTTACCAGCACACTCTTGAGTCAGTTTCAGGTTCACCGCAGGAAAGCCAACAAATCTTAACAGGAGAACATAAGCTTTCAACAAAATGAAAATGATCGTTAATTTTTAAGTTAGTGCCCTTAATTCAGACAAAAATTAATTAACAGACTATTAATATGCTTCAACAGACAAAATTTATTAAAGATCTTACGACAAATGAATAAAAATCGAATTATTTTACTCAAATCTCAAATCAATTCCCAAGATAATAAAGAAATTTAAAACTGCAAACTAACTCATGTATTTGTAATCTTCTACTTTGTACTTTATATATGATTTCAATTTTCTTGTAAAAAAATGTCAAACAAAACAATTTCGGCAATGATTTCCAATTATTAATCTTCAAAAAGGTTATTTACCTTAGTAAATAAATATTAGAAGAAAAATCTAACTACTTTACTTTAAATCTAAATTAACAACAACAAAAAAAAATAATAATCAGTGAAATAGAAACACATTTATTAACTCACATTAACATTATGGATAAGTTGTAATAGTTCAAATTCTCTTAGTTGTGACATTCCATTCAGGAATAACTAGCATAAATATTTTGCCATTTTATTTTACTTTTAATGATGATAAATGTTAATAGCCATAATAATTTTTCAGTTGATTGTTTATTCTATACCAGGCCCATGCAGCATAATATATATAGCACAAATGCGTTATGCAGCATGTAACAACTGCTTATTTTAATACTTAAAATATTTCAAGGAAAAACAGAAAACACAAAAATATTTCAATATAGATGCTGTAGTTTTATTTTTATACGTACAAAAAAGTTTCATACTTACTAACATCACATTATACGAAAATAATTATTAAAAATGCTTTTCTTATTATATCAAGTCAAATTTTTAAAAATCAAATTTAAATCAGATAACATATTTTGAAATGTTTTTTAATGTGAAATACACAACTAAAAAAATACAATGTTGATAAATTACAGTAAAAATTAAAACAGCTTTCAAAAAGTACTGATTAGCTGAGAAAAAGTACTAGCAAACTAGAAAACTAGAAAAGTAGGCAAACTAGAAAAAATATAGTAGGCAAACTAGAAAATATGAATAAATTAATTGAATAATACTTTGCCAATACATAATATAAATTAGACTTTTTGCAATTAAAAGTGCTTGATTTATTGACTGCGTTGCATTAAAAATATTAAAAGATTATTAAAATTACAAAACCTCTATTTGCAATAAATATTCATAAAAACTACTTTACACATTCATTATCTACTAAAAACACAATTTTTCAGAAATTAAAACCTATTTAAGTCCAGGTTCATAATTAAAAGCACTATTTAAATATTATTAAAAATATGTAATTCACAAAAAACAATACGTAATTATTTTTGACTATATAATTTCAAAAATAAAGTGCGTTTTCCTTTAAAAAAAAAGGGTATGATAATCAATAACACATTAATTTTTTTTTTTTTTTTTCACTTTTCTCGAAGATACTGTAAACTTTAAAACTTCAAACTTCTGAAAAACTTTATTATAAATTTTTTAAAATTTAATTTAAGTAAAATTCAATTTTAAAAATAATTTTCAAGACAAACTCAACAAAAATAAACACAATGAAAAAAAAAAAATAACATTGCTTACCTTAAAAGTAACAAAGCATATAAAAAAAAATCTAAAACTATAATAATTTTAAATGACAGGATTAGTTTTGTGTTTCTAATAAAAACGATATCACCACAAAACATCATGATTCTGCAAATACCGGCCTAAAATTCAACAAAAGAATCTAATGCATAGAATAAAAAAGGAAATAGAAAGACAGTTACAGTTAAATTCGCTTCGTTATATTCTGTCAATTTATTCCAAAATAAATTGCAAATTTAATTATTTTACAATCGTATTCGAAAACTAGTTTATTTTCATTAAAATTAAATTTACAAAAAAAGTCAATTCAATAATATTTTTAAGGAAAATTCACACATGATTTACATTTAATATAGAAGAATTAATAATATTTGATGAATAATAATACTTGATATTAATAAATAATATTATATTTGAGGAAAGCAAACGATTTTGATTTTAAGTCTAAACAATTTTGTTTTTAAAATTTTATATATTTTAATCTTTATATTTAAATCTTTTCTTAATATAATTAAGTGTGCTGTAAATTATTAAATCTAAAAATAAATAAAATTGTAGGAAATTGCAAACTATTGCACAAATTTCGAATGAAAATGCATTACAATTGATGAAAAGGTAAAAGAATTTATTTTTTAAATTAAAAACAATTTTAAAATTGTTTTGTTTTATCGGATGAAAAATTTATAAAATAATTTTAATTCAGAATCATTGACTGATGAATTGATGTTTGATTAAACACGAAATAGTATACTTTTTAATAAATAGAAATACAAATCAGAATAATTTGTCAATAATCATTATAAACTAAATTTTATATTTTATGAATTTTTCAGAACTGAAACTGAAAACTTTTAATAAAAAAAAAGGTTTAAGTATTAAAATGGTTTTAGAAGTTTTAACACATTCATTAGAGGGATAAGGAGAAGGATCCAACTAAATAGATTTAAATGGCAATCACGGCAATTAGAATTTCTAATTATTGTTCGATGCAGCGCAATGCACTTTATTGAGTTATCATCCCTTTCAGCATAATTGAATTTGGAAACTTGATTAAAGTATTCAAAAGTTCTGTAATAGAAACTTCTGGATAATCAACAAAGCGTCTCATGACAATCTGAATATTTAATATCACTAATTGCTTTATTGAAAGAACTAAATAATGACCAAACATATTTCAACAATTAATTCAATATAAAATTCGATTTAATATTCTATATTAAACTTATTGAGCTCAAATGCCTTTCTATATTTCTAAATTATTTGTTTTTAATAAGGAATTTCCGAGATTGAAGATTAATTTTTATTACTTATTTACACTATATAAAACTTTTTATTCTTCAACTCTTTATAATGAATACAAAAATCTAACACAATCATATTGTTATCACAGAATGATTTTGTTCCATAATTAATTTAACAAGGAATTATATGTCTTTTGAAAGAAAAATTGATGGTGATAATATCAATATCTGAAAGTACATAGAGTTTGTACATGAATTTCCACTTTAAATACTGAGCTATTAAACAACTATTTAAATAAACCACAAAATTTTCTATATTATTTAAAGTAACAAATAATAATTTAATTTGAATTATTATGTAGCTAAACTATTCAACTATTTTAACAATTTAATTTAAACTTTAACAAATTAAAAATCTAGTAGAAAAATATATTATATCAATTGCTTGCTAAATTGTCATTATAGCAAGCACTGAATTGCTTGTTATAATTTCAAATAATATTTAAAAATTATTATATTAAAAAATTTTAAAATCATTAAATAAGTAATTAAAAAACATAAAAATAATAATATATATAATATAAAAATATATATAATAATATATTAAAAACAATTTTAGAAAAACATTTTTGCCTTTAAAAGTTTTTTTTTTTATACGATTAAAACGAAATTATTAAGCAATATTAAAAAATCCATCAATGCAAAAATGTCCCTACGTTATAGGTAGTTGGATACAGAAAATTACACAGCAAAAAGATAAGTTCGAGCATACAATCATTACATGTTATGCGTCATACATATTTTTATCTTAAAAATTCTCTTTTTTTTTTTTTTTCTTATATTGTTTTGATATTACTACACTGAAAACAATAATCGAAAATTTCTCAAAAGACAAGAATGTCTTTGAAAGAAAAAAAAACGCCTCACCATTACGCCAAAGAGTACATGTTTAAGAAAATGAAGTCAGCATAAATCAAGCATAAAATATTTAAGATTTCTTTTGTTTTGTTTTTTTAATTTTGGTTAAAAATAATTAACTTCTCAGCTGAAATCAGAATTTTTAATTGTCATCCTCTTCAGAAAATAGGTTAAAGCTTTTTTTTTTTTTTTTTCCTGTGACAACGACTAAATGCAAGTACTATTATATTGGTACTAGTATATTGGTAAAATTTGTATTCATTTGCTATGAAATTTGATGCATAATATTAACTATATCAAAATAATAATGCAATTTACATATTGCAAATGACATTGTTATTATTTTGCCAATGTCAATAATAGCAATGAAATTTACAATATGTAAATTGCATTGTTAATAGTAGACACTTACAGTAATAAACTCTATGCCATCATTAGTTGTCTAAAGAGAAGTTCTAAAAATATATTCACATGAAAATGTATCTTTCTATACAAAAATTATAAAAAGACAGTCGAGATTCAAATTAGTTTTGTTAATTACTGTTTGTTCGAAATAATCTGATTACGTTGTAATTAATGAAGTTTGTCAGGGAAAATTTTGAAAAATCGTTACTGATTTACTACTGCAGTACAAATATTTTCAGATTTGCAATGATAATAAATTTCTTCACATTAATTTATAAGATTATACAAAAAGAAAAAAAAAATTAGTCGTCTTGATATTTGGAAAATACCTAATAATTCACTACATTTCACAAAATTAAGATGCGTTGCCATTCGAAAAATAATAATTATTAATGGAAAAGAAAATATATGGAACAATGAAGCATTCTATTTATATCTTTCTAATTTTGTGACTCTTTAAACTTTACAGACTTTCCCCCATACACACACAAGCACATTTATTCCCTGCAAAATGTATAATTTTTCGATTTTCACAGTAACATTTTATTATTATAATGAAATTTTTATACGGTGGGAGATATTATTTACCGAATTTAAAATAAACTCCACAATAAATAAAAAAATTGCACTTCAAAAATTAATATCGTCTATCCTTCAGGGAGCTTTTTAATTGGATATTTCACGATTCTTCTCCACAGATATCCTATTACTAGAGGGAGAAAATACATACCGTGACATAAATTCTCTCAACCAAACTGAAGTAAAATGGAATAATGAGGAAAAGAAATGGCGATACTGGAATTAATTTCCAAGAAAACCATGAAAATAGATATTCTGAACTTATTTGAAATGAAGGAAAAAAAAAATGTCGATTATCCATTGAGGCGGAATTTAGAACTTCAGACACAATCGATCATAATCCTTTTCTTCAACAAAACCAGAACAAAATAAATAATTTATTGAAGCTGGAGCCTCAGCAGAACGAAAAATGTCACGAGAGAATATTTTGGAATTTCGTAAATAATCACTCTCGTTTTCATTTCAGCGCTATCTTACAAACTCATGGCCAGATTTGCCGATCATGGAACAAAAATCAATATAAACCTTTGGCACAAGTTCAGAAAACAAACTTTTTTTCTATCATCACTCTCAAGTACTAACTTTGTTTTATCGAACAATTTTCGAATACCTTTAGATGATGTTAAATGCTATTTTTATTATTTTAACTATATTATTAATACTCATGTTAAAAACTGGAATTTTTTTTTTTTTTCACCCATAAAATCATGGGCAGCGGAGTTTTCGTTTCCTTGAATCACTTTTTTCGTGACCTTGATCAGTGTTTCGTTTCTTTGACCACTTTCAACGTTTCTGATTGATTTATTATTATTATTATTTTGTTAATTTCTTTCCCCAACTTTTTTTCTTTTTTTTTTTTACATAATAACTAAAATTTCTTCCAAGAGCTTTTTTATACATGCTATCTATTTAAATTTCTTTCACGTGCCAATAATTAAATAATTAAAAATAATGTAAAATTTACATTATTTAACATTAATGATTATTAATTTAATCATTAATAATTTTTTTAACAATTTTATATTAAATAATGTAAAATTGTTCAAAAAAGATCGTCTGGTGAAATAAAAGTTAATTTAATTTCAAAATGTAAATGTGATTTTTCAAGAAAAGAAAATCGTTTGGGATTCTATATTTTTTTATTATTATTATTAGTAGTAGTAGTAGTAGTATTTCTTAAGATTGCTGTTATGCATTTTGTTCTTACACTAAGTTCTAAATTTCATGGGTGAACTGTATATCGGCTTAGCCGTTTATTTACTGTTTCGAATAAGTAAGTTATATATTTCTATTCTCTTTTTATATATATTTTTTTCTTACTATTTTCATTAACAACATAATTAATTGTAAATTACTCATATATAATCTCTTAATATGTAAAAAGCTATAAAATGGATGACGAAAAAAATTGTGGGAGATATTTCTACGAAACTGATCATATTTATGAGCATCTGCTGTGTAAAATGAACAAAATTTTAAATAATATATAGAAGTTATTAACAAAAATTTTAAAATCTTGAATATAAAATAGAATTTTAAAGATCATTAGCTATATGTAAAATCAAAAATGCAAGTCACCAATTTTCAAGAAAATTTTTACTAGGCTGAGCAATTATTAACTAATAATTAAAACAAATTAGCACAATATAACGACCTTTCAATGTGATTCAATAACAGAAAATGCCTTCTTGTAACGTATATGTTCAGAAAACTTTTAATAAAAAAAAAAAGGTTTTTTAATTGCTTAAATGAACAAACTAAAATAACATCGGACAACTAGAATTATTTCATATTTCATTACTCATTATATTAAATTTCTAGAATTAAATTTATTTTCGAAAATAATTAGTAAGAAATTGACGACATTTCCAATCTATTCTCATTAGAGAAAATATTTTGTTCTAGAATTTCTAGAATGCTTTTTTTTTTTTTTTTTTAACTTTTATAACCTTTACTAAATATAACAAAACATAGAAATTCCAAATTGTATAAATTCGCTCTCACAATAAAGTACTAAAAGCTTAGTCGTATAAAACAAAAATTATAAATCCCAAATTCAATAATAAAAGTATAAAGAAAATTACCAAAATTTTAAAAGAACACAAGAATCTAAGGAAAACTAATGGTACGAAAATTAATAATTAGTACTTTTTTTGTTATACTTATTTCCGCTATAGAATGATTTTTTTTTTTTTTACTTTCAAAATGCAATAAAGAATTTCTACACAAGCGTACAAAAGATCACAGATCTTCAAGACACACTTTTTTTAATAGATTATATATATATTTTTTTTTTTACTCAATGCGACCGTATCACTTATTATAAAGATTATTAACTCTATATATTTCGGATGTTTGGAATAGTTAGTGTTATTAATAAGACTGTACACAAGTAATATAAAAAAAATATTTTTAAAGTTAATTCCTACTTAGGTCAACAAAGAAAAAATTTTATAAGAGAAATGTTTTTCTCCCGTATAAAACTAAAATTAATTAAATTTAATTATTGAATTAATATTTGAAAAACTATATTAACATCAGGTGTCATTCACTACAAGGTTTAAAAAAATGTATTCGAACTTGAGTAGATGAATAAAAAGTATTTTATGAACGACTGAAAATTTGAACAAGATATATAAATATATATAGGGAAAGTGTGAACTAATAGCAGGAATTGAAAAAGAAACATTTCTTTCTGCCAGCATAGCAAATCTTTCCAGATTTCAAAAATCCATTTTAATCAACCATATTATATGATTTTTTTTTAACGTTAGAGCAATAATATCATCAACATACAGGAATGATTTTTAAGTTACCTTGAAATGAAAATGAATGATTAAAAACATCTTTAAAATGTTCAATAACACATTTTAAATTCTTAACATATTTTTAGCAAGGCATACCAATGATAACTAACCACTAACCAGCATTTTTTTCAAAATATACGAATCTGATCGAATCCTATTAATTCCTAATTATATTTTAAATTAAACAAGTAAATGATAAAATTATTGTTGCATGAATTCTGTGTATATTTTACCTCTACTTTGTCTCAAATTTGATCTCATGATTAAGCAAGCAGCAGAAAAATTTCAAATATTTGATTCTCAAAGTAGTGTGGAGAACACTGTGCAAATTTAATAATAAAATAAATAACTCTTATTTTATAATGAAATTTCCACAGTTCAAATTCTGAACAAAATTGCATTGTATTATATTATATTATATTGTATATATATATAGAACAAAAACTACAGAAGTAAAAAAAGATAAGAAAAAAATCAAAAAAATGAATAATCAAGGAATTTTCAGAAAATAAGTTTGTATATTAAAGCCATAACAGCATTTGCTTATGTATAAAATTTTCATGTGCTTTCTAGTTTGATTTATCAGAGCTATATATTTGCATGTATGTGTGAATAAATATTTCAATTAACACATAAACAATACACAACAATAATAAAGCATAAAAATAACATTTAAATGTTGTGCTTATATTTTAAATACTAGCCATTTGATTTCCTTTTTAGCTTAAAAGTTGTTTGCATTGAATTTCACCTATAATTAAGTAAATTCTTATTTATGTTTATTTTTTAACGAGTTTGTAAACAGAAAGCATTTTCTTAATTATTTATTTACAACAATTGGTTAAAAAATAGGGCACGTATATTTAATTTTTTTTTAAATATTGCTAAATTGAATTTATTGCATTCTATTATCAATAGCAAACAAAATAAATCTTTTAAAAGAAGAAAATATTGCTTTTTAAAAATTTTGTAAAGTGGATAAACTATATTATTACTCATGCCAGAAGAAATTAAAAGCTTTTCTTTTATTTAAAAAATTACATTCAAAACAAGGTTATTTCACAATTCCTATATATCAAGATCTGAGTAAAATATAATTTAAAAGATGAATGTTTTTAGAAATAAAATAAAGCTATTTATTCATAAAAGTTTTTAAATTCGCCTTTTTTTTTTTTTCTTTTAATTTTAATTAAAAAGAAATTTCTTCAAGTTAGCAAAAATATTACACATGAATTCCACAAAAATTTGAAAAAGATACAGTAACTTGCATTAAATAGCAAGTGACAAAAAATATTCTTTAAGAAAATAAATGAAATAATAACTTTTTAAAAAATTATCAATTAAGGTTTAAGGTTGAAATATTTTTATCCTTGAATTTTGTACAAAATATTTTCAAGCTTTATAATGAGTATATATAATATCAAAAATGAATTTGATACTTTAAAGATTTATTGAAATGCAATTTCTTCTAAGGGGAAAAAAAAAAACTTTTTTTTTAAAGCATTAATATAAAATGTATTATTTTATTGGTACACATAAAAAAAAAAAGCGTTACAAAAAAAATATTTTTTTCACAAACATCTATCGTATTTTGAAGTACCTCACCACATACATTGAGATAATTAATATCCATTTTAATAAAAACACTGAAGATATAGAATAATCAACGGTCACAAAACGCACATAAATTAGAGCGTTTTTTCTGCTACTTTAAGACGCAAGAAAGCTCTCATGGATACAAGTTTAAAAAAAAACATTTAAGAAAAAAATGGCATTTTGTAATTCGAGAGTATAGCCCCCCGCACTCTACAAACACCTCAACTCCCATTGGATGAAAACCGAAGCAAAAAGAAAGAAAAAATAGATTAAAAACAGGAAATAGCGTCACGGCTAAGGAAGAAGGTAAGGAGAGGGGAAAAAGACAGGGGGGAATGAAAAGAGCCATGCCTGGACTAACGTGAAACTCTTCCAAGGTAAATACGAGGATTCAGGTATAATGACGCAGTTTTTACCGTTGCCTATTGGTTGTTAATTTCATCAAGTTGTCGTCAAAGAAGTATCCATGTCGTATCCATGTCGTATATATGAATATATGCAGCGATTGTGTGTCTTTTTTCCTCATAAAGTTGCGTATTTAACAGTTCTAGCATACGAACAAGCTTCGAAATTCTATTGTTTTGCGACAGTTATTATATTATTCAACGTCTTTAAGGAAAATTTTCTTTAAAATAAAATGTGGATGAAAAGTGTGACAATAAAACAAGGCTCCTTCTACAAAACGTGCTATTAAGTGGCGATCTTAAAGATATCAAAACAAACCGGCAAATTTGAATAGCATTGCCGCTCAACAACTCTGTTCAATTCATCTTGACTGAAGTCATTAAAATTCTAAGAAAAAAATCATTTTACGTGGCATCTCCATCCTTAAAGTCATAATTATTAAAAATACCTTAGTACACTAAGCAATAAGTTTTTTAATGAATTCATAATATTAGAATAAGTAAATGAACTGCCATATATATATATATTTTTTTTTTTTTTTCCGCTTGTCATTTGTCAATGATATGGCAGATTTGTTACAGATATCAACGCTAAGGTTGTTTTACACCGGATACTAAAATCTCAAATTGAAGAACACTAGTGATTCTGGAACCTCTGGTGGGGAAGAGATCGGACTTGCAATTGGCTGACAATATTCTGCGACGTGAGATTCTAATATCCAGTGAAAACCCATCTTTATCTCATTGATGCTTCTTGTCACTACAACACTAACAAAAAGGAAAAGAGACTGCAAACAGAAGATTCCTTTAGTACCAATACTAATACCAATACAGTTTTAAGAGCTACTACAAATCCATATAAGAATTAACGTTGAACAAACAAACAAAAAAGATTTTGAAGAAATTAAAAAAATATATTAAAATTTAATGTTAATAATAAAAAAAAAAGCAGGATCTCTAATAATCAGGAAAAAATAAAGCATTAAACCCCTCTCAATAAAAAAAATTGTTTAAGAGATAAGTTATTGAAATAATTAAAAAAGTTAAAAATTGATAACAATTAGGAGGAACCCATAGGACGTCTTTAAAAATAACTACAAATTAAAATAATTTTTTTTAAATTCTTTTAAAACATACATTTTTTAATTTGCCATCAAACCAGGTAGTCGAGAAAACAACATAAAATCGCAGGTTTGAAACGCGATCACATGATGGCTTGGGTGAATTAACAGTGAGGAGACGAACCTAAACAGGGTGGATGAACGCTCCAGCGCGTTAACCACTCGAGTGCATAGGTCTGAAATTTTCAGATATTTAAGTTACACAACTTAGATTAACAACTTTTTTTTTTTAATGGGAAGATTGCATTCTGGAACTTGTGATTAGTCCCTGGCCCATTTCCGGAAGGGAAAAATGACCTTCTAGGTAATTTTAAAACATTTATGTATCATATTAAAAAACACCCAGAAATTTTCAGTTTGACAGTTCAGCTATATCGATGCAAAATATTCAGCCACAATCGTCATCGAGTCGATTTTTACAAGCAATGCTCTAGTGAGACATGTGCCTCCATATGAAATTGGACTTAGTGTTTTCTTGAAAGCTAATTGGCATTTTCTAACCTTGGACCATAAAATAAATATTTAATAAAATATGATGAAAAAATTTAATTGAAGTAAACAAAAAATATTTCTTTGCTAAAAATATTTATTTCATTTTTAGGAAACAATGGAAATGAAAAAAATTCGGATGAAGTTGCATATTTTATCAAACATTTATATGTTTTAATTTTGAGAAAATAAATTCAAAACATTCAAAATAAAATATGAAATACAGACTATATGTATAATTTTAAAGTTTTATTTGATTAGTATGAGAATGATAAAAATTACTGTACCATCATTACGTATGCTTTTCTAATTAAACTAAACATTAATGTCTAAAGATTTAAAAAAAGCTATTCATATTAATGTGAATATCAGAATTTCAAGTTTATTATTCAATTTCTTTTTTGAAGTCAATAAAGTATTTTAGTATTATAGAATAAATGAATTCACTAACGCAGCGAACAGATTCCAACCAAAGAATATTTTACAAACATAAAACATTAAATTAACTATCTCAATATTTATAAAGAAAACTAGTACCAAAATTTAAAAGATTAAATCACAAATTATGTTGAAATTATATATATATATATATATATATATATATATATATATATATATATATATATATATATATATAAAATATATATATATATATATATATATATATATATATATATATATATATATATTTCCAACATAATTTGTGATTAATATAATTGTATTATATATAATATATATGTATAATATAATTATTTTTAATTTTTATAAATATCTGTTATGCATTTACTTATCAACTGTCCATTATTAATATAAATAAAGTATTTCACAAATGTCCTCTTAAAACAAACTTCCATCAAATAAAATACGAAAGTACCTTAGTTCTACAAACAATTTTTATACAAAAGCTTTACCGTAGAATTCGGTTTCATCCCCCCCCACACACACACTGAAATTCTCAGAAACTTAACTCCATTCCTTAGTTCTCAGAAATGCAGCAGGGAAAAAAAAACTTTCCAACTTTTCAAAGTACATAAAAAGAAGCAGTTGAAACATTTTTAAACGTATATGAACTTTTAATAAAAATTTTTTTTTTTTTTTTTTTTTTATGATGATAACTTTCTCTGAAAGTTTTGATAAATTAAAACTAAGGAATGTAAGACGGAAACAAGCGGGTGAAGAAAAAAAATTCAAGAACACATTGTAATTGAAACTGATGGCAGTATGCGAGATGCCGCTTTTCATCTGGAAATAATTTATCTTGAAAGCAGTTTCCCAGGTTTTATTTTTTAATGTTTTTTTCCTCTCTCTCTATCTATCTGAACGCGTTTTCTGTTTTTCCTTGAAAATCCACTTTAACGCCCCTCATTCAAATATATATACCTTTTGAAAAATGACTGATTTTAATAAATAAAAAAGAATCTTAAATATAAGCGATTTTAAAAACTGGCTACGGCCTCTTCAATTTTGTTCACTTTTCTCTGTCATTATTTTTATAAAGTGAACTAAAAACGTTCAGTTACACTTAATATTAAATTGCATGAAGAGTTAAAAACACTAGACATTCTTTAGAAGTGTTTAAAAATACTCTAACAAAGCATATGAATTTTATTTACAAAATAAAATGTATATCATATTTCACCAAATAATTACAGAAACACAACTTTTAACAGAATGTAACTTGCGTACATTAACATATCCTTTTAATATTATATAGCTCCATGGAAATAAATGATGCATCTGATATCTAATACAACATTTAATCTCAAAAAAACCACACTCAGTTTTTATACAAAAAACGAACAAAATTGAACGCTCACATTCATTATATCTTAACCCTAAAAATCCCACTGCTAAAGGTCATAACATAAAAGATGGATACAGAACAGTACTGTTTTGAGATACTGGTGCATACATTCACTAGATTCAAGCCCGACTCGTGGCTCGTGCACCGCTGATGAGCATTAGGACTGAAGTTCAATCCCGCTGGCAGCTTTATAGTAAACACTCTCAAAAAAAAACACCACACGAGGAGACTCGATGACGTTTGTGATGTCCAAGATCTTGCCTCGTGAGTCGGACTACCTGGTGGGAGTTTTCCGGTTTTTATCCCATACGATACGCAAATGAGACAGCACGTAGTTCACCCTAAAATTCTTCTCAGAAGGCACTGCCCTCCTTCAGCGACACGGAACCAGTCAACGGGTGGGTGCTCCATCATATCAGAAGCTATCCATGAGTAGATTACTCATGGGTTGTCCGTCCTACACTGCAGGACACTGAGGATTAGACACAATTAGATTCAATTAGTAGTTTAGTTTGTGTCTCAATGCAGATAACTTTTCAACTGTGTTTACAACAGATTGAAGTGTCAATATGATTCCAGTGTTTGAGAAATGAAAATTCTGTTAGATTAGCTTTTGCCACTAGAGCAACTAAAAAAAAAAAAAAAAAAAAAATTTAGTCTGCGTTCAGATTTCGAGGAGATCTCGAACCACTGTGTAGAATCATGAAGGCATGTTGATGCATCAATCTTGGTTTAATAAGTATTTATGCCATTGAGAATATTCATCCCCTAAGTTTGGCTAAGGTTAAGTAATATGGTAATTAAACATCAACAAATGTGTTGTCGAACTCCGATGTTTTCGTTGTCGAAGTTTTCTTTTTGTCCCTTATTTAATTAAAAAAAAACTACACATTTTTAACAAAACTTTGTCTTTGGAAATACTCTCGATTTCTTTTAATAAAGTCTACACAAGACAAAAAAAAAAAAAAGTCAGTTCGGTACAATATATTATATCATATAATTGTTTTATAAAATTTGTTTTTATTTTTAAGGCAAAATTAATAAATATAACTAACTAATAAAATAATTTTGAGTTAACAGGAGAAAAAGAATCTCATTCAAATATATTATATTCATTAAAATCTCATTCAAATCCCCTAACAATCACTTTAATGGCAAATAGTCCATTGAGTGCAACGAAAATTAAACCAGTCACTACAGAGAAATTATTCAGATAAATCAGAGCGAATTTAAATCATTCCGATTGTAAGGCAATTCTCGCAAACATTCCATTACAAATTTCAGAACCGATTAAAGAGGAGTCCATTAATGAATGTCGATAACATCGACGTAGATTGTCACTCTCGACGGTCAGCTACATTAATTTCGCACGACATTAGAATTTAACATTGAGCTGGCCTTTAAAATCGATTTGGAATTACATGATCAACTCGTAACTTGTTGGACCCAATTTAGATAATAAAGATTATTATGTTTATGAAAAAGTATTTAAAACAATTTTTAAAATATTTGATAATTTAAAAAAATTATCGAATGCCAATATTATATTATTATTATAAAAGTGTTACTCTAAAATGGTAATTATTTTTCTAACGTAATAATTCAAATTGCAGTAGTCTACAACAATGGTTCTTTAAGACATTTTTGGTTCACAAATCCTATTTCAAATTTAAAAAATCCCCATTATTCACCCCACTCCCACCACACACTATCATCGACGAGCATATTTTATTATGTACATGTAAACAACCATTTTTTTTTTTTTTTCAAACAAATATATGTAAAGAATCACTAGGACTAAAAATTAAATAAATTGGCTGCAGTGCTTACACCATCATAAAAAAAATTAAATAAAAAATAAATATTACCAACAAAACTACTACAAAAAGCCTACCAAAATAAATAAGCAAAATAAGCCGAAAATATTACCTATAATACTACTAAATACTAAATAAATACTACAAAAAGTTTAAAAAGTTAATTTTAACGTGAAAATAGAAATAAAAAGAAATTGCCCAAATTTTTTCACGACTTAGTAGTTTGCAGGTTATAGATATGTTAAATAGATATGTTTACAAGTTATGCATAAGTTCGTTGGAGCTTTGAACCTCACTACTGAACAATAACAAAATGAAATATAGTTGATATGTAGATGATGTAAAACACGAATCTACCAATGAAAAGTTTTTTTCAGGTTTTTCTCCTTACGACCCCCTGAATGTAAGCCCTGTCCCCTTGGAAGACAATAACCCCCACCCACCTCCATCAATTGACGGATTGTTTGAGACATATAGAAATGGACAATAAGTTGCTGGTGTAAAATAAAACCCAATACAGATGAATTTAGATATAACTAAAAGTGGGCTTTAATTACTTCAGAATAAATATTTACCCATAAATTCAAACACGTAATTGAAATCTAAATAATAAATATGAAAACGTAAACGATAATAAGTTTGATCTGCATATAAATTCCACAATTCATATCTCTAATATTTAAACTACAGGGGGGGAAATAATAATAGACAAATGAGTAAATGTTTCACGCTATTTGAATTAAAAAAATTATTATAAAGTATGAAAGATTTTATAAGACAAATTCTTAGCAATAAAAGAAATAAATACATCTTTTAAGAAATAAGATATAACATAATTAGTCGACTTCACTTAAAAATAATATGTCTACTTTTTAATAGCAGACATTTAAAGAATTCTATATATTTTACGTTAATATTATCTGAAAGTGATTAAATCTCCAAATTAAGCTAATTGCATGGTGACATCGATTACAATTGAACGATTTATGCCACTTTTTCTGTTCAACACAGAATAATATTCACTAAAAATATGTAATTTATCAGAAACATTTTTATAATATTCATTAATTCAGAAACAAAACTAATGTGCATTATGTCTTTAACATGACTATATGGATTTTATTTGATTTTCATTACTTATTGTTATCCATCAATGCTTAAATCTATGGATAATGTTTTTTATCCATTAGAGATTTTTTTTTTTTTTTTTTTTTTTTTAATTTTGATAAACGAAATACAATCCAATGTAAAAAGATAAATTATGTGCAAGTGTCGCTTTCGCCATTTTGTTTTAACAAGTTTCCTGAAAAACAAAAATATGAATTTCATTATTTACGAGGAAGTCTGAAAATAATAAATGCATAATGAATTATTATTAATTATTTGTTATGCACTTCAGAAATTATTTGTTATAATTATTATTAATTATTTGTTATGCACTTCAGAAATTATTTTTGTTATAATTATTATTAATTATTTGTTATGCACTTTAGAAATTATTTACTAAAATTATAATTATTGATTGTTTGTTATGCACTTAAACGTATTCAGAAATTCTTACTATTTTATTTTGTTTTAGTCCTAAGAATAAAACTTTAACAGCATCATTATAATGCACAATTTCTTACATTGTTATAAGCAGCAGTGGTAAAGAATAATAGATTCTAGTGTATAATAAATAATTATTTGTAGTTTACTAACTGAAAATCAGTTTATTTACCTGTTCCATTTTTGTCACTACACATCACATTTTTCTCGCTCTAATAGAGAAAGAGAAAAAAAAAAATAGAACTCTCTTCAGAACAAAAAAATACAATTGTTAAATTTCTCATACTATAAAAGGGCACAACGCATCATCCATTGGATATCGACTATCAATATAAAATCGATAGTTTAAGAAATTGACTTTCACTTTCTCAGAAAATCCTAAAGTAGCTAACGACGCAGTGACGATCCAATAATCCTATAAAAAGAGCGAGGGAAGGAAAAAAATGGAAAATGTCCAAAAGTAAGAAGAGATAAAAGAAAAAAGGGAATCGAAAAAGTTAGGCAATTTAAGCTAGGGAGAGGAACTTCTGCAGTCTTTTCAGAGGCTTATGTTCAGATTTTCCACCTAGTCACATTTGTTAGAAATGCGGAAAGAATTTCTTATTTTTGAGCTTCGAAAAAAAAAATATATAAGCAAATAAAATTTTAAAAATTGTTTTTTGTTTATCTCATACAGGATTTTATATTATCTAATGACAAGAAAAACAATTAACTTACATTGAATGACAAAAAACAGCAAATATTTAGCAAAATTTATGAACATCACAAACTTACATCATGTTACATACACTTAACCACATCATAATTTCACGTACATATATATATATTTTTATATAAAGGAATGATAAATATGAACAAACAGCTCCAAATATTGGTATTATTTCAACTTTTGAAGTTATTTCTTTGGGTATTTTTATGATTATACCACGTACAATACGCAAAACATATTCTTCAGCCATTAATTAAGATTGCATTTGCAATATACATTGTTTTCGATTTAATTCTGAGATTCCCTTTTTAATGCCCAATATTTCTTTTCATAATTAAAAAAAAAAAAAAAAAATAGACCCTGTTGTATAGCAAGGTACTATGCCTTAATGATTCAATTTGTCCATGATATTGTTGAAAACGAACATTTGAATCAAGTTGTTTCCAACCTAAACCGACCAACCTGCCATCTATGAAATAAGAAGGAAACTAAAGACATATTTCATGTTGCAGAAATTGGAACGATACACCTATTAAAGCCAATACAATACACAATTTAAAAAAAAAAAAAGAGAGAAAGAATTTGATAACATACGACGAAAAAAATAAATGAAGATATTAAAAAAAAGATTTACTCCATTTTTTTCGGAAAACAAAATATGCACAATATTAATAAAAGATTTCTTTTATCTTCCGAAATATTTTCAAAAGCTAGAAGAAAAAAAGTTTGTAAAAGAAGAAACCTATTTATCTAGATGTATTTGAAATAACAATGCATTCGAAAATCTTTTCTTTGTTGTAAGGATTTACTAATCAGCAATCAAATCGCAAAGAAATAATTTGCCATAAAATCGAAGAAATCTCGTTTATGATTTGAATCAGCATAATATTAATGAATGTATCATGTGCAGTAATGAGTCACCTTCTTGCAAGAATAATGGAAGCTTTGCAAGCGTTCTATAAATACCGCCGATCAATAGGATTCTAATTAATCTCATGTTCCAGGGTAGCAGTCTTAATATTTAATATCCCCGTCTTAATGATAAGTACACGTGGTGTTATCTCCAAAGATTTCGATTATGGTAACAAGCTTGCCAGATTTGTGGTAAATTTAAGAAGCCATCTTAACTGAAACAGTTCGATTTTTGAAAACAAAGAAAGTTTAGTATATATATTTGGATCTTTTTCTTCGAAATAATGGGGGTTTTTTTTATGAGTGTATATTTCTATCTGAAATTTTAAAACATTTGTAAATCTACACTAAATAAATTTTATATTTACAGATCTGCAGAAAAATACAATTTCAATTTATTCACATGCATATGACAGAAATATGAAGTAATTTCATTTGTGCGTAGTAATCGTTTGAAAAAAGAAAAATATGGTGCTAATGAAAAAAAAAAAAAAAATCACAAAATTTCAACTCGTTTTGCTCCAGTCAGGTTATAAAGTGGTAGTTATTTTCTTTTAGCATAAATTAAATGTAAACCAATTTCTATCTTTTATATTTTTTTTTTTACAGTTCCACTATCTACGATAATTATTTGCATTTAAATTATTTTGCAAACAGAAATGTTTATAAAATTGCTGAATTTTTAGTATTTATAGTTCATGGAGATTTCAAGAAAAAAAGTTTTTTCCATTCAAAAAGTATTAATCTGGTGGAAACTGTCAATTACTGAATTGATAAATAAGAAACTATAATAAATTCTTTTTATATATAATTTATCATTGCAAGTAAAGAAATTTGCTCTGAATAGCTGATCAAAATCTTAATACAGCCTAAACGCAAAAAATTCATTTTTCATTTTTAAAAATTTTTACTTATTAAAAAAATTGTTTCAAGAAAATCTGACAGAATAAATCATTCGAAATGTTTCAGATTTTTATTTTTCTTTTACATTTTTTTTTTTTTAATTAAGTGTAGGATCATAAATAACTTGAAAAACAAAAGCACACTTTTAACAAATAGTTTTACTCATTTATTGAAATATATATAGATATAGATATATATGTGTATATATAACCACACAAAATAGGGTGTGTGTGTGTGTGTGTGTGTGTGTTTTAAATCTTATGTGTGCAATTGTTTTAAATAAAAAATACCGACACAAAAAATGAGAACAGTAACAATTTCCTGCATGTCTCCAGCAGAAAATGTTTTTCTCATATAGGGCAATTATATATACATATATAAATTGAAGAAATTTTCTAATTTTCACATACTTTTCTCGGATTTCAAATATTTTCATCAATTATGTAAGCAATATGGGGCTAAAACAACCAGTTGAATTAACTCTGGTTGACAATCAATAACCAGTTGAATAATCAATGTTAGCTTTCTGAATTGAAAATGTTCTGTTAGTAACCGGACACATGATGCCGAAAAGAATGTTTTCGATGTATGCAAAGCATAGGCACGTTAAATTTGTAGAGCAGAATGTACTTCGATTAGTATCGAGATGGCGTCCTCATCCGCCGTAAGTTGTGCAACAATGCATAAGTTGCGCTAAAATAAAAAAACAGATACCTAAGCACCACGGGTATTGAAGAATCTATTTCATATATGCCAATCTATGGACGAACAGCTATAGATTGATTAAAATGCCAGACGTCTGAAAACAACAACAGCGGCTAAGCAATGCAAAAGTTCTCGAATTGCGAAATTTAAATACAGTAATAATACTTGTTAATAATGGTTATTAAGTTTTCCAAAACTTGACATTTGCCACTACCCCATGACGGCCTATCCTTAAAAAGAATACAGTGGTACCTTAATATACTTCCTTAATTTCTTTCAAATTTTGAGATATACCAAACGAAATTTTCTGTTAAGAAATAACGAAAAGGTGATTAATCTGCTCCTAATGGGAAAAAAAAAAACCACCTATTGCAATTGGTATACTATTATATTATAGGGTTATATAAAATAACTTGAACACGACGTATTACTAAAATACATAAATATAAAAAATCACATAAAATGCTTACACAAATGAAAATTTACCAATTTTAATTTTCACTTTTTCCTCCTCCTTGGACATAGTTGAGAGTCATCAGATTTTAATATTAACAATATCTTCAAACGGAATCTAAAATAATCTATTCTTTTTTCCTAGGGATATTTTAGAAATGTGCCATTATCTGCTCTGTCCGGACAAAGCATATATGGCTTGTACTTCGCAAAGTTTTAGACATTCATACATTTGTCAAAGGTTTTTAAATCGTATATCAAATGTCCATCTAAACCAAATTTTTCGCGTTCAAATACGATATATATCAAGCAGGACTTATTTCCAAAATGAATGTATACAGAGAAACAAAACTTAACTTGAATTTAATTGAATCGTAATATTTAAATTATACTGCAATTTAGCCAATATAAGAATCATCAAGGACTTGTAATTTAATTTTATGTTTAATCGTTGCATCGCAGATGTGATATTGTTAAATTAAGAAAGTTTCTGATTTTCTTTGAAAACGCAAAAAATCCTAATTAATTCGCATCGAAAAGTAATCTAATTGAAAAGGACATAATTGCAGAATGCCTAAAAAGTTATACATATAAAAAAAAAATATGTACGCATATAAATTTGTTTCTTTTCACGTCGTTCTTTTCAAAAATGCTTTAAGATCGATATATTAACTTCCAAAAGGGGCATTATCAAATATCTATTCAATATGCAAATAGTGATAGAAAAAAAAAGTAAGAAATCTATATCCAAAAATATTAAATAAACCTAAATTCACTGTTTTGTTACTACGGAAAAATCATACTTGAAGTAATACGCAGAGTGTTCTGAAAAAGAATTGCAATTTTCAAAAATGAATTTTATGAAAAGATAAACCTTTAAAGAAAATTATTATTAGTGATGATTCAAGTAACAGAGCATAAATTTTAACATTAAATATGTTATCACTCATTTAAATTAATTTTTACTCAAAGTTACTAATAAGTTAACTTGTAATTATTGTACTGTTTGTTGTCTTAAAATAATGGTACTCATAATCCAGAAGATGTCGTGACAAATGATGTATCGCTACATTTTTGAAAAATGTATACATCCAAAAAAGAAGGAAATATTTGCATAATTTACTTATTACTCAGCGGCACATATGTGGATATTATTTCTTTTTGTAATTTATGTAGTTATTATTTATTGTAAAATTTTTTTTTTTTTTTTTTTTTTTTTTTTTTTTTTGCAGAATTCTGTTCGATATATTCATTATTATATTTCCTATAACGCAATTTAATATATACTTTAGTTTACGAATTTGTTCCATAAAATCGCTTGCTAACCTACGTTTTGTGTGTGTAAGTGTGTTTCCCTGTCTACATTTTTAAAAAATGGTACTTTTTTTTTAGGGCACCCTTTTGTATTTCTGGCACATTAATATTTCTGTTTTCCCTTTTATTTAATTTTTTAAAACATCGATTGAAATTTTGAAACTTCATATATAATCTTATAATACACGTCTTTTATATGAATATTGTGAAAAGGTTAGAAAATCACTCCATTAAATTTACTTTTACAAACAAAATGTTAACAGGAAAGTAGACATCAAGAAAGAACCAAACAAGTGTCGCGAAAAACTTGCAAAAAAGAAAAACTACGTTTACTAAAAACAAATCGCAAGCACTGATTGCAATTTGTAAAGCACTCTGTTGGTGAATCGAACTATAACACGCCGACTTTCACACAGCCTGCAGCACATCACCTAGCATGAAACATAAAAGTGTCCCACTGAAATACCTATTCCATGACCATAAAAACACCATGAGAATCGTAAGATTTAGTCTCGACTGACTGCTTCAGACATTGACAGTTTCTTATGTTCGTGATTCTTGCTTTCTTTCTTTTTTCCTTGGAAATCTCTCTTCGCTTTCAAGATCAAGAGCTATGCAAGAGCCCCGAGGAAGTGATACATATTTTTAACAAGTTGTTGAGGTGGCTTACGGATTTACAAATGGAATGTCGAATCCCACATCAAGTCCTAGCAGCCCACATCTTAAGGTTGAGTGGATGGGAGGCGTTTTATAATACTTTTTGCTCCATAACTTTCCCACAATTATGGTAATCATTTTCTGAAAGGTAAAATGGGTTGATCGAGATGTGTTTAAAAATGATAGGTTGCATCATGAAGGAAGCAAATTGTTAAAAAATTTTAAAGTGGTACTTTAGTATACGTCCGCTTTGTAATAAATCCAACTTGATGTACGTCCTGTTGGGACGTGAAAAATTCCATTTGGTATACGACATTTAATTGTAATTCGACTCATATACGTCAAAAGTTTTGCCAAATGGATGGATATCCGAAACTTTGCAGAGAAGTACTACCCTAACAAAGCGTTAACTATCCATAATAGCATTACCTGGAATGGCCAATGTTACCTATGATCCTACCTTCCTCTTCATTGGCGCAACAGCCCCTTGGTGGGCCAATGCCATCTCTGCCTACTGGCAGATTATGACCCAACCACATTCGCAAAAATTCAGACCAGAAGGCGAAACAGAGTTCTTTGGTTTTAAATAAAAAATAAATAAAAATAAATAAATTTAAATAAAGGTTCTCGGTTTTAAATAAAAATAACATCTCAAAATTGGTAAAATACTTCACAATATTTCAACATAAAATAACAAGTATCAAGTCATTCAGCGAAGGGATATGACGTCATCATTAGTTTATCCGTATATAAATAACTTTACTTTCACCAATCAAAACAAATGACTGTGCATTTTTAAGATTTATTTATCTTCCTTCAAATAAAATGATCAAAGGTCAAACGCAGCTATGTTTTCACAATCTATCACTGCTTCACTTAATTTACAATTAAACTTTTCTAAAAGAACCCTTTCTAAGACGTACCACACAAAAACACCATTGTTAAAACATTTAAATTTTGACAATCTGAGCACATTCAAGTTCCAAATCGCACCACGGCTTCTTTGGAACAAATCTGGAACGCACATAATTCCCATCTTTCACCTGCTCAGCGCACAATTTCTGTCGCCTGTTTTAACCACAATAATTTAAAGCGTACTTCCAAATCACAAGACGAATCCGAAAAAGGAAAAAAAAAAAAAAAAAAACGCTCTTGAACTATAACGAGTCATAAAAGCACTGCAAATTAATGTCGTGATCTCTAATGACCAAGATAAAAGCATATCCACGAACATTAATATGATTACAAACCGAAACCACCTGCCATTAATAATTTGCAAGCGGTCTTCTTTCGGGAACAGTGTTTAACAGATACACATAGCGAGGGATTTCGCAATGCACAGTGAGTACATCTCTGAAGTTTAGATTTCGTTTCGCAATAATGATTGCTATAATGAGTTTAAGTTGGTCCATGCATACATTACACATGAACAGACAATAATAACTTATTGATATTTTATTAAAAACATCCGGCATAATTAATATCGTGTCAAATAATAATTCATTAATTTAAACAATTATCTAGATAATCACTGTGCATTTAGATTCTAAAGTATTCTTACAAGTTTATCATTTAGTAATCGCTGATATCTGTTACATTTTTATAAATGAAAAACATTTAAAAGAAAGTCGGACAAAAATAATTAGTGAATTATTATTTTTTCCCTTATCACTCTTTGGTAGACAGCAACATCTAGATCAAGTCCAAGAACCCATGTATTATGGAAGGAGGGAAAGGTGGGGAGCTGTTTCTTGTTGTGATAGAGCACCCATAGGCAGAAGTCTGACTTGGCTCCGTGAAGCTGAAGAATGAGGGAAGTGCTTTCCGGTAGGTCTTTTAGGGGGAACTATCCCGTATTTGCGCCACGTATGGAACAAAACCCGGGAAAACTCCGAAGCAAGATGCTGAACATCACAAAGGCCATCGAGGCTCCCCGTTTTTTGAAACAGTGTCTGCAACAAAGCCGCCAGCGGATTGAACATCCGCCCAAATGCTCACCAGCGGCGCGTGTTGCCACTAAACCACGAGTCGGGCCCTTGTAAATTATTCGCGTAGAAATGCGATTATTAGACAATTTGTATCACATCTTAAAATATATATATGTGTGTGTGTGTAGAAAAATAACACACGGAATTTTCTTCATTTTCAATGGCGTAACAGCATATTGTGGGCCAAGGCCGTCTGCCTACTGGTAGATTTCGAGACAGGGGTTGTTTTCTTTTTACGGGCGTAAGAGCAGGATTGTCGGCCCTACGCCCAACAGTCATGTTATACCCGGAGCCTACGGTTTAAAGTGGGTACCGAACCACTACAAACATCCATGGCACCGTCGGGACTCGAACCCGAAACCTGTGGCCCAAGCGCCAGAGAGCTAGTCACTCTAACCATCAAAAAAAACTAACAATTAAAGAAACAAAGTTAATTATTTTTAGGAATATTTAATTAATTTTAGTTAACGAACAAAGTTATAAATCTAAATTCTTACGAAAAAAGTAAGCTAAAATGAAGTAATTCTAAGTTATAGTGATATGCAAACTAGAAGCCAATTTCAAGAAGATATGATAAATAATATTAGTTCATATGAAGTTAATAAATAATGTTCACTTTTAACACATATCCATCATATATATTTAAAAACCCTTTAGTTTTTGTGAGATAGCAATTATAAGAAAACTTCAAAAATTTGTTACGTAACATTTTATCTGTGAAAATTAAAAACAAAAGCATGGTGGCGACTATTGGAAATTTCCCATTTTGAGAGGATTTTCAGGGGATGAAAACTTTAGCAGAAGAAAATTACTTTCACCCGAAAAAGCACTCGGGAGATTCAGATCAAATTAAAATTTAGCTGTCCGCCTCCACTAAAACGAAGATGCACTAATTTAATTTGCAAAACTGATTTCTCGGAGGAACACTCTTTCGGCGCCAATCAATACGAACTCGATTTTTAATCAATAGATGGAAAATGTCAATAAATAAAAGCAGATTGACAAGCACAACAATTTTGTCAGGGTAAAATTGCTTTTAAAAGAATCATTTCAAATAAATTAATATCAAAATTTCTAGTTTTTAAAATTCATTATTTTGAGTCAATAAAACTAGAGAGAATTTTTATATCATCGAAATAAAACTAAATGATTCAATTCCTTCTATTAGCTCACGCGCTCCGTATATATATCTAGTTCAAATTTGCAATCGTTAATAAAATACTTTTTATTCGTCCAGTCAAGTTAAAATGCATATTTTTTTTTTAACTTGCAGTGGATGACACTGGATGTTAATACAGTTTTTTGAAATATCAATTCATTAATTAAATTTAATTAATTAATTGTATTTTTTTTTTTTTTTTACATTTAAGTTGCATGTATCTATTAACAGATGGCGCCAGATAAACTTAAAAAATGAATGAAAATTATTTTTAAAGGACTTTTCTGCAATAGAATGAAAAAAAAAAAAAAAGTAGGAATTGACTTTAAAAAATTCTTTTTATATTACTTGTTATATTTAGTTTGTCTTAGAAAATTACAGAAAAGCTTTTTATAAGGCAATAAATAAATAAACTTTTTTTAACACTAATACCAATCTGCATGATTTTAAAGTACACGTACATGAATAGTAAGCAGTAAAAAAAATCATTAGTAGTAAATTGACTAAGGATTGTTAAGTTGATTAACAAACAATACACTTCCTGGTTGTTAATGACTAATAACCAGTAGTTAGTAATGCTTGCAAATAACCTTGTATGTAAAACCAGTTGAATCTGGTAAAACTTTCTCATTACTTCACATACATGTATTAATGATTATTGAATTACCATGCTACAGAAATGGAATTAATGTTGTTTATTGAATTCTTCGAGGGATAATCTTTTTCCAAGAATCCACATCGAAGCAACAAAAGACAAACATTCTTCTTTGAATTGCAAATTGCTTAAGAGAAATTAGCTCATGAGCGATAGCAACTATGTGTGTGTATATTCAACTGAGGATGTATTTAAAGCGCAATAACTATTGTAATGTAAGTCGTCTAAATTTAATTTTTCAAGGTCGTAATTTTTAAAAAAGAAACTTAAGAAAGTATTTTTTTATATTAAATATATGATTTAATTACGTTCTATTTATTTCACGTCGACAACAATTCCGAGAGAAAAGAAAAATTCAAAAATAAAAAACAATTAATATATGTATAAAAAAATGTGGCATAGAACGTTAATGCCTAAATATCAATGGAAAGATTTCACACATAAGAATATACAACTTCTTTAAATTATTCGTCAATGTAAATATATTGTATATTCATAAGTCGGACTCAAGAGTTTGGATTTAGATTGTCGTATGAAGGTCATTTTTTTTTTTTTTTTTTTTTTTTTTTTACACTTTGAGCTAATCAGATCGGCACCTGCAGTTTCTCGTGGATTCTAAACCACTAACAAAACATCCATACCACCGCCCGATTCGAATCTAAAGGCAAGAGCGCTAGCCAATTGGCCAAAAAGGTCGCGTCGGACTCAAGAAGTCGTGACAATTACTGTGTCTTACACAGTTTTGTCACGACTTTTGAAGTTTTTTTTTTTTAAATATCTTTTAAGATATTAAAAAGATAAGATGTACACCAACTCTCCAGAAAGGCATGTGCTTCACACTCGTAGTGCACTACACACAAAGTAACCTGTACAGTTGAAAATTATAATTTTCTACGAAACACTATTAATACACAGAATGAATTAATATCAATACTAGTACACATGCTCAATGTTTTCATTGTTAAAAATTTTGTAGTAAATAATTCTGCTAAAGAAACTTTTTTTTTTTTTTTTTTTTTTTTTTTCTTAACCAACCATAAAATTCTTAACTTTTTTTCCTTAACAATGACTTAAAAACCAACCTAAAAATACATGTGTGTGTCAGAATCGCAGACGACATTAATACTCAAAAATTTTTCATCATTATTTTATACGACATCAATAAATAAAATACTACAATTCATTTTGATCAATCATATCCAAAAAAAAAAATTTATGTGATTTTTTTTTTTTTTCAAAGTACTCGTTTTAGTAATAGCATATACGGATATACTCTTCTTATAGATATCGATCTGCTTTCCAAAAGAGACGACTCATCCATTTTGATTACCGAATTTCACCTCCCTTATCTCTCATTAAAAACTTGACAATAATTTTCCAAAACCATTCTTCCAAATCCCAACCTAAGCAGTCATATTGCCAAAAAGACACGAGAGATCCCTTATCTCTTATTAAAACTTTACAATAATTTTCTCAACACCATTCTTCCAAATCCCAACCCGAGCAGTCATACTGCCAAAAGACACGATAGATCCCTTATTAAAACAAGACAATAATTTTCCCAAAACCATTCTTCCAAATCCCAACCTAAGCAGTCATACTGCCAAAAAGACACGATAGATCCCTTATCTCTCATTAAAACAAGACAATAATTTTCCCAAAACCATTCTTCCAAATCCCAACCTAAGCAGTCATATTGCCAAAAAAGACACGAGAGATCCTTATCTCTCATTAAAACTTACAATAATTTTCTCAACACCATTCTTCCAAATCCCAACCCGAGCAGTCATATTGCCAAAAAGACAACGATAAAAAGCCGAGCAATAATTTTATTAGACCGATTTTCTTTTTCTTTCCCCTTCCATACTATACGAGCGAACTTAAAAGGGTAAAAACCCGCAACCATGACCCAAGATCTACCGGCTACACCCCCACGGAGGCATTTATCAGGCGATCTGGTTACGCCAGTGCTCAATTCAGTGTGTTTCCTTCTCCCTTTCAACCCCACCTTAGAAAAACCAGAGACAGCTCGCGTCTTAAGGCTTATTATCTTGTCTGTTGCCAAGGTGATGGAGAGGGGAATAACATGAGAATATTTTATTCGGTGAATAAAAAAGGCACACCCCGCTTTCTGGAGATGTTTTTCTTTTGTGTCTAGATTCTTTTTAAGAAAAAAGAAGGGCAAGGGACGGTTTATCCACAAAAGGAATATATAAAAAAAAAATAAATCGCGGGCATGGAGGAGATATTCACTCTCGCGGCCAGAGATCCGCTTTTGAGGATTGTTGTGAGTTCTTTTCAATCATTTCCCAAAACGGATTTGTGCGCAGTTGATCACGTTGAGGAAGAAGTTTTTATTTTGTTTTGTCGTACATTATTTAAGTAAATCGTTCTTGCAAATGGAATATAGATGTGATTTATTTTCTTTTCTTTTTTTTTATGGGGGAGGAAGAAATGAGGGGATTAGAGTGTCTCAAAGACGCGACGAGATCAAATGTGATATTTTTGTTTGAAAATATGGCATTTACTTTGGTATAAATAACAAATGAAGTTTATATAGACATAAAAAAATGTATTTATACGATGAATAAATATAATCTTATTTGAGTAACAAATACACATCAGTACTTATGCAACAGCACTTGAAACTGCACTCATCTAATCGAATTGCCATGTAAAATTAGACTTTTAACAGATTTAATAAAATTATTGTTCTGTGAAAAATGTTTTTTTTTTTTTTTTTCATCATGTTATCATAAACTTCTTTATATCGACAGAAAAGAAAAAAAGAAAAGAAATAATAATATTGGAGGCCTGATGGCCGAGTGACTAACGCTCTGGCGCTCGGTACTACAGGTTTCGGATTTGAGTTCCGGCAGTTCCATGGATATTTATAATGATTCGGAATTCACTTTAAATCCTAGACCCCAGTCTAATATGACAGTAGAGCGTAGGACTGACAACCCTACTCAGTGAAAAAAATTTTTTAAAAAACATCTGTTTCGGAATCTGCAAGTAGGCAGACGGACATTGTCCAACATAGACTGTAGTGCCGGTGAGTTGATAATACAATAAACAATAATAGCATTATAGAAATAACAAAAAGAAATATGCACCGCTAAACAATAAAAGTAAATTATGCAAGAATTTCCTCAATTTCGGATAAATACATTTTTACCTTTTTCTCAAATGTAGCGATACAACATTTGTCCTGGCATCTTCGATAATTATGAGTACCATTATTTTAAGACAATAAACAATACAATATTTACAAAACTTGTTAGTAACTTTGAGTAAAATTAATTAAAATCAGCGATAACATACAAGATTTACCGAGGAGTTTTGTGTAGGAAATCATGATGAAATTTGAAATAGTTTGAAGGCAAATTAAAAAACCAATTTTTAACTTAAACCCATACCGCTAATTTCTAGAAAAATGTCTATAATCATTCAATCCTGAAAAGTTCAATCTTAAAACCTCCATCTATCCAATAAATAACACAAGTCATAGCGATGAATCAAAGGTAAAATATTCCAGCGTCTATGTATCCGGTACATAAATACCAGACATGGAATATCTTTTGCATTATCATAGCAACATCATCAAAGAGCTTGCGCAATTGAAAGTTACGTCTAGTTTTTTACGTATAATTTTCAACCAATAGATGCATTTGTAAAAACAAGTAATATTAAAAAAAAATTTTAAGTCAATTCCTACTTTTTTTCACTATATTGCTGAAAGTCCTTTATAAATAATTTTCATTCATTTTTTTAAGTTTATCTGGCGCCATCTATTGGTAGATACATGCAACTTAAATCTTAAAAAACTAAAACTAATTAATTAAATTTAATTAATGAATTAATATTTGAAAAACTGTATTAACATCCAGTGTCATCCACTATAAGTTCAAAAAAAATGTATTTGAACTTGGGTGGATGAATATTTTATGAGCGATTGAAAATTTGAACAAGATATATATAGGGAGAGTGTGAGCTAATACAAGGAATTGAAAAAATATGTTAGCAAGCTCCAAAAGACGCTTCTTAATTAATAAATACAGTATCTCTTCTCGATCAAGCCAGCTGTATTTACAGAGTTCTCCCAATACATATGTGATATACTTATGTCTTGAATCATTATGGACACAAGGTCCTGTTAAGAACACACAAAAACCTCCGGCAATGTAAAATTAAGGAAATCTAAATTGTTATTTTAAGATTATGTATATAATTTATGTGGAACGAAGCTCTCTAATTTGAAGGGTTACAATGAGAAGTAGATACTGCATAGATCTAGCAATACTTGAAGGTTTGGTTTGTCGTTCTACGGTCATTTTTTTGCACACTTTGGGCCAATTAGACCGAAACCTGCAGTTTAACGTGGATTCCGAACCACTAACAAACATCCATGGCCCCACCAGGATTTTAACCTATAGCCTGTGGTATCAAAGGCCACAGCGCTAACCAATTGGTCACTAGGCCACCAATACTTGAAGGAGCAGAAATAGTTTTGGGTGTTGAGCGCCCTAGCTTTAAACAAATTACAATAGATTCAGAGTATTAACTAAAAATGTTCTAACCAATCAGATAATTACCTTTTTTAAAATATCCTTTAAAATCAAAGAATGATTTAATTTAAATCAATAAAAGAAATAAATCCATAACAAATCTACAACTGACAGCAAAAGATTAATGTTACGGATATTTATCTTTTGCTACATCTTTTATAAACATCTGTAATTATATATATTTTTTTTTTCCGAGAAAACTTTAAATGTAAAAAGTTTACGCAATCGTTGCAACTGGGACGCAAAACTTACTACTACAACAACAAAATCATGTCAAACAATTCTTGGTTTTTTTTCAACACAATTCTCCCCCTCCCAAAAAAAATAATTTAAATCGAATTCATTCATATTTATTTTCTTACGATGAGAGAGAGAAAAAAAAATCGCATCCCACTTCTCCCACGTTGCTTACACTCATTAAAAATTACATTCAATTCCTGGGAAAACAAATACAAACCCCGAAAATCACGATTTAGAGTTAAAAAAGAAAGACAAAAAAGCAAGAAACAATAACTTATGGGAAAAGACACGTATTTAAAAATAAAGCAAAAAGCGACAATAATTTCGCGCATGACCCACTTCCGTCTAAACAGAAAGCGCGTTCTGACCTATAAATCCAAAATGACAGATTTTCTATGAAAGGTACACTTACCAGCTTTTTAACACTAAACGCTTTTTATTTTTGTCTGCTTTCTTTTTCTCTTTTTCTATTCACGGTTACCTGAAAACAGCTGACATTTAAAGCAAAGAAAGGGAAAGGATATGAGATTTAATGCAAGAATAATTGCTCACAATTGCGTTCTTATTACGCTGATAACCTACGATCTTTTACAGCGTAAAATAAAAGCTAAGACTTTCGTAGTAAAGCATATTAACTTTAAAAACTTTTAAGCTTTTTTTTCCCCCATTAATTCATTTCTACTTTTTATTCTGAAGAACCTACGATAGTAAACTAAATGTTCATGATAGCAGTATAATAACTAGTTTAAGATTAATTATTTATTTATTATGCTAATATTAATACATCACTTAAAATCATATAATATTTAAAATAAACAATAATTATGTATTTAAAATAAACTTTAAAAACTACTTCTTATAAATCATTTTATCTTCTTTATATGCCTTATCCGTAGCCTCATGTTATTTAGCATGGGGAGCAGAAGAGAATTCGATTTAAACACGTGGTATACGTTATACTCATGGTAGACTTTGTAGTGATAGTCACAGAGTGTTTTATAGAATCACTGAGACTGCCTGAATTGGATCTTTACGATTTATCTCTTATATAATAACAAATGCAGGACAATTTCTCTCAAAAAAAAAAATCCTTACGAAAAGCATTAATTATCTCCCACCCTTTAAGAATAACATTAGGATATATTAAAAGAAACGTGTTTCTTAACAGGACAAACACAAACACAAAAAAAAAAAAAAAATGCTAATCAAGATTCAGAATTCATCACTTATTACCCCAAAAGCAATCCGAAATAAGTATTAACAAAACAATCCAAATCAATCACAATTATTGCAAAATGTATTTATTCATCCCATATGGGGAAAATTTAAGTTAGATAAAATGGGAAAAATTAGTTGGATAGATTTATGGGGAAAATGTAACTTAAGAGATTGAAACAGTACAATGACTGAATTTATAGCTTTCTCTATTAAAATAAAGTATAACGAAAATGCATAACATAATAATAAATAAAGTTTTAAGCTAATCACCAAATAAATTTCGTTGCATCATTTTATAATTCACTTTTCCTTGGGAGATATGACTTTAATTCAGATTTCAATGCAAATCACATGCATTGTATAAAAATGCAAATTTCTACCCATTTGGAAAGAAAGTTGACACTGTGCCCTAAATCCACCTACTTCGTCTAGAATAATAACTTCTGCGGGTATTATCTTTTGATATGCTCATCAATTTAAAAATTTAACTGTGTGTTTTTGTTTCAGCCACACCCATCTTTATTTTCTAATAATGTCTGTAAAATTTCAAACTACCTAAGTGGGTGCATGAATGATTGGACTTACTTTAAACAGGTCAAATTTTATGATATTGCACAATATTATTAGCTAAAAATCAGTAAATTAAAATATCATAACTAGCATTACTAAGAAAAAAAACTATTTTTACACAAAAAGCTAGAGGAAGAAGTTAAATACAGTTAAAATAATTATTGTCATAAAACATAAAATAATTCAGAATAACATCCTATTCATTATAGAATGAGTTTATTTAAATAAAATTATTTAGTGAATAATTATAATGTCTTATTTACCAAACTTCAATTTTTTTTCCCACAATTAATTATAAAAATAATTCTTTAAATTTGTTTTTCATTTACTCGTGGGAAAAAAATATACCAATTATTTCTTATTTTTAAACCAACAAATTATAAAAAAAAAAAAATTCAACATTTAAAATTTTTATTAACTGAAGTCCATTATAAATAATAGTTTATAAATAAATTTTGCAAAATAGAAATTTCTAAATGTTCATCTTTTAATAAATCTATTTTTTAATTACTTCTTTCATTTCTCAGTCCTAATAAACTTTTCAGAAAAATATGGATATTTTTTTTATTGCACTAGGGCCATGACTAGGTTAACAATTTGCATCTATTTAATGTTACACTAATAATTTATTACATAATTAAATTACCAGATAAAATTACAATAAGAACTATAGCTTTTTTTCCCTTTTTTGGTTTAAATTTATATAATACAATTGAACAATTTTATTTTATGCTTAATATTAACTGTTAATAAAAAAAAAAAAAAATGATATCCATATCTTAAACACAGAAAGTTATGTCTTAATCCTGTTAAAACAAAAGGTTTAAAAAATCTTATTATTAAAGGAGATATATAATTGATAATATTTATAAAATTCCAAAACAACTTCCATTTACAGAAGAAATAGGTAAATAGCATGACAACTTTCTTTTTTATTTTTCTTTTATTTATGTGTGATTTTTTTTATTATTATTATGCATGTCTCCGTTCAAAAACTATATTGTATTAATTTTTGTACTGCCGTGGTTTAAAACATTGTTGAGATGTCATTTAAAATAATACTTCTCGATCGCATCTTTTCATGCAAACAAAGTTTAGTTCTAACTTTGTTTTGAGTCTTTTTTAAATACAACAAATTCTATCATAGTATAGTCAAAAATTACATTATGTTTTATTACAAAATTTGTATACAATTTCTATTATTGAAAAGTAGCATTATTTAAAAATTTTAATGCATGCATAGGAATATAATTTACATATGCATCTAAGTTTTATTTTACACATAAAATTAGTTCTGGTTTTTAATTTACATAAAGAATAAATTAGTTTCATTTAAATATGAAACAAATTATATAGTCTCCTATTATAATTTTTTCATTTAAAAGAAAACAATTTCTACATATTTACATCAACTCGATAAATATTTATATAATTATAATTTATATACATGAAGACATTTTACAGAATTTTTTTAAAGCTAACTGTAAATTACTTTTTAATTCAGTTAATTTTTATATAAAAATTACAAACTAATCATATTATACATTAATCTTTCTTATTAAATTTATTTAAAAAATATATTTTCTATACAATAGGAATTACTTCAATACATTTCTCTTGAACAATTCTCTTTCGCATGATGCTCATGGAAATCATGCAAACTTTTTTTCTCAATGTTAAAATATGAAGACTATTAATATATTATAAAAATATATTTAATAACTAAGCTGAAGCATAAAATTTTACAAAAACAAAACCTTTAATTGAAGAATATTATCAAAACTATGTTAATTTGAATTAATGCAAAAAAAAACTTTTATTTCATGTACTTTTAATAAATAATCATAATAAATCATGAATTTTAATGCATTAATAAATATTCTACTTCAATCACTTAAATGTAATACATTTTTAGTCATTTAATATTTAAGGGAGCATTTAAATATTATGAAGGATATATAGTGTATTTTAGTTATAAATATAATGCATATTTTATACATATTAAATCTAACCTTCAATACAAATCAAGAACCAAAATACTATTGCATCAAGTCACTTTCAATTTGTTAAATGTTAAAATAATAAAAGGAAGAAAAAAAATATCTTGTTCTAATTAGCAATAAATTTTGATTTTTTAAACTATTAAAAAAAATATGTTAAATACGAAATATTAAAACTTGCTTAATACTAATATTACGATTCTCAATTTTAATGAACTCAAAATTACAGCAGTGAGCCTAATGTTTAAAATAGAATATGTTCTATTCTTCAGAAATAGTAGAGATGATGACGGTGAAGAGTCTTCTCTCAAATCATTTGTTAATAAATTAAATTAAATAAAAACATAAGTTTTGTTAATCATTATGAAAGTTATTGAAAACAAATTTTAAAAACAAAAATATTTTTTTATTGACAACTTGTATTTATATGTGAAATAATTTAAATAATATGTTTTAGAAATAAAAAAAAAAAAAAAAACTGGTGAAAAATCTGGTTAAAAACAACACATTAAAGCTATTTATATTTCATACATATGCATCAACTTACCTAATGTTTAAATAATTTCACAGCACTTATCAAATATTAACTTTTTAAGAATGATGAAAGAACTCTTTAAGGAATACTTAAATGTTAATTATATTTATGTTACTTTATTAAATTCGACTTAGATATTGAATACAATTATATTCACCCTGCAAGAGAATTAAATATAATTCTATTCCCTTCACCAACTAAACTGCCAAAACTATGCAGTGTACTTGAAATATCATTCTTGAATATGGAACATTGATGCTCAACTAATAACATAAATGTATAATTTTCAATTAAAAAAGTTGTCAAGAAAAACATTTTATGTATGTTTTTTTTTTATTTATTTATCAAATCTATAATTGAATTTAAAAAAACACTTCAAGAATTTAAATTTATCATATAAGAAGACAAGTAGTTTACATTGAAAAGAGTAATAAAAGACCGTGATTACATATACTTTCATAATACCACAAATTATTAAATTCATCATGTAGATAGTATTGTTGAATAACAATCCCTGTTCTTTCTTGATTCATAAAACGAAAGTTAATCCTTATATTATAAATATATTATCCAAATTCAATAACTACACCAATATCGAATGGCCAATAAAAATTTCAATATAGTCAGTTTTATATTATCTGAATTCTACAGTAAATAAGTATTCTCTAAGTTAATAGTTATAAATTAAAATACTTATTAAATGCTTATACAGGTGATTCTATCTGTCAAATTGCATTTTCTTCCCATATATATTTGCACACAATATTTCCATGAATTTACTCATAATGCATAAAAGCATGTATAATAAGCAATCCAGGATTTTTATGGAGATTCATAAATTTTAAGTTAATTAACAGACCTTAAATAATATTAATTTTCATTTCCTTTCATAACATCTTTTGTGTGCCCCATAAACCTAATACTCAAACGTCATGTTTATACATAAAAATGTCAAATGCCAAAATTTGAACAAAATAATTTTTATACTAGAATTCAATTTATTTCATATTCCTTTAAATAATTTACATCAATTATTTTCACTGAAGTATCTGTAAATTGCGATTTTTTTTTTTTCATTCAAATATTATCATTTATCAAATTATTTTAAGTAATATTAAAGCAGCTTTTATTCAAGCAACATTTGGTAAATTAAAATAAATTAGTAATTTACATAAATTTCTAATATTTGAAACACAGGAAATTTTCAACAAATTTCTACATAAAAAATTAAAAACAATGTTAATTTATAATAATAAAAAAAAATTAAAAAAACTTTGAAACTTTAAAAATTACAGCAATGCTTATCTTTTTTAATAAAATTCCATTTTTTTATTTTAAAATGGATGTTATTTTAAAAAAGAAATAAAATAATAATGAATAATAAAATTGCAAGTAAATAAGGTACCACAAATGCAAAAATAGTTTTTATCATTGCATACATTATTTTTACCATATTTGGATATCTTTTATAATAATAATTTTGAGATCATAAATAAATTTTAAAATAATTATTTATGGATGTAAAACATAATTATACATTAATACATTCTGTTAAGAAATTTGGAGCAACTCTAAATTATTTTTTTTTAAATGAATGCTTATTATTAATGCTATAACAAGTAAATACTTGTTTGTAGTATATTATTATTATTGAAAGTGATCAATTGACATGTTTACTAATTAAAATTAAAAATTCTTAATTTTCATTCTCTTATACATGCATAGATGTAAATACAAAAGGAATGATGATGATCAATAACTAATTACATAATTGGAATTTTTTCACGATGATTGAAAATGATATATGATATAGGTTTAAATTATTTTGTTTGTTTTTTGAAAACTAATAAATAAACTAATCTATTATATAAAATAAATATTATAAATGAAGAAAATTCAGGAATAAATTAATATTAAAAAAATTTTTAAACTCGGTTATACAATAAAAAATAATAAATTAAAAATATAACCACAATAGAAAAATAATTCAATTTCAAAACAACAACTAAAAGAAACTATTTTGATATTGTTTTATTGAATATGTTAATTATGAGTATGCAATATACTTTCAATAAATTAAAAATTTTCCTATAATAGGAAAGTGATTTTAACTTTATGAAGAAAAACATCTCGCCTTCAAGTTAGGATTTATTATGTATTGTAATTTAATGCATAATATTTTTCTAGAAATCATCACATTGAAATACATAAAAATTTATGTTTTTAAAACAAAATTGAAAATAATATTTTACACAACATAAAAAGTATTTATCCTTAATTTAATATTGCAGAAAATGACCACATTTAAATTTACAATGTTTGTATCGTAAATTATACACAAAAAATATTAATTACTACTGTAAGCAGATACATTCAATTATTAATTTTCATAAAATTATTTATTTGTTTACAGTTATTTTTTAAATTCTTACATATTTTTTACTAAAATTATGAAACTTATCATTTTAATCAGCAATAGCTCCCATAAATTATATTAATATTGATTTGACAGTAACAAAAATATTGTGATCAATATCTATTACCTCAATTTGTATAACTATTTAAAAAGGTTATAGAACTTTTTTTTTTTTAATAAAAGTCTTTTTATATATAATTTTTTTTTTTTTTTTTAATTATTCACATATTTAAATCAGAAAATCTGCGAACATGAATTAAAATTTATAAAAATTATATTCCTTTTAAGAACTTTATAAAAGAATTTTAATTCCTTTCATAAATTTAAAAGCAATACAGTAAAATAAATAATTTTCTGATATCTTCCCCTTTATTTTAAATCTAAAAATAAATTGTATTGCTTGAAAAATTATTACTTTATCCTAGAATTCAAACATAAATTATTTTATAAATTTAATATTTGTGAGAAGTAAAAATAAAAATGCTTGCTAAATCAAAAATGAATATATTAAATACTTGTTGAAGTGTTAAATCAAATGTAATGAAAGTTTTAAATTGAAATATTTTTAAATGCCAATTTTAATGAAACACATAACCCAGATATCTTTAAATTACATATCTATCTCTCTTGGTATTTTCCATTTTATATCAATGTTGACAAAACAAAGCTTGGACACAAACAATGTTTATAAAGCTCATTGCAATTAAAATTTTGTTTATATTTGATCCAAGTCATATTTATTCTTTGAAAGAAAAAAAAAAATGTATTTTTTAAAGCATTAAGAAATAATATATTTTTGAAAAATTGAATAATGCATAAATGATAAAACGCTTACTTGGCACTCTTGTACTAAGCTGCAAATAACCATTATTCCATGATGAATCAGCACACGATGTATGTCTTAGTTGCGATCCTTTAAAAACTAAATAATAATTAGCACCTTTTCTTGGAAGCTCATTATAAAGTTCTACAACAATTCTTCCACCTCCCTGAAAAAAATTTTCAAATTACTTTAGAGAAACATTTTTGATACCTTTTATTTTAAATAAAAATTTAAATAAATTTTATTTTATATAAATATATAATACTACTCATACTACTCATATTTTTAACTATAATAGCTATAATATCTCAAACAATTTTAAAATCAAAATATTAAAAAATAAATAGAAAATATTGTACATAAGTTTTATTATTTTTTTATTTAAATTAATTTAACTAATATTCATTTTTTGTTGTATATTGTTATAAAAAAGTGTGATGTAATTAAATTTTATTAATACTATCATAAAATAGAAAAATTTAAGATATAAAAAGCTGTTTAGAAAACAGAATATACTTTAAGAATACACTATCTTAGTAAACCTGAAATATCATCATGGAATATAATATTTTATATACAATAAACTATAAAGGTTTCAGTTCGTTGTTAAATATTTATCATCCATATAATAAAATTGAATTATACACTAAAAATAAAAAAAAAAATTTAAAGAGAAATACACATAAAGCAATATTTTTTATCATTATACACTTTAAATTCACACTATTTTAATAAATTCTTGAATGAATAAAGATTTACCTATATGTAAAGTTCACATATATTGATTTATCACATTCATTAAAAGTAAGTATCTTTAAATAGAAAACTATAATAAAGAATGAGAAATATTTTTAATTTAAATATTATGCTTACATAAATAGGAGCTTCTTTGGGAAAAACATTCATTTTGTACAGACATCACTTTCTGATTAAAAAATAAAAAAGAAAAACTTATTAAGTACTATAAAATACAAATATCAAAAATTATTTTTTAAATTATGGAATATAAGTTTACAGAAATTTTTACATTCTTTTTCAAAAAATTCAGTTACATAAAACATTTTTTAAGCATTTTTGTTTTAAAAATATCCTCTTTTATGAAACTAATGAAAACTGAAATGCAACAAAAAAAAACTTTTAATTATATCATTATTTAAAAAATAACATAAATAATTTAACAAAAAATATTTTTGAATATCCATGATAAAAATTTAAAAATTCTGAAAAATGTTGTACTATTATTTTTAATAGTTTTTAAGGAAGAAAAATAAAAAATTGATACTTCATTTATGTAATAAATAATTTTTTAAATGTATCTAATATACAAAATCTTAATTTTCTACATAGAACTCTCACTTTCATAAAACAAAACACACACAAAAAAAATACATAATGAAATGACACACATTAACTAAGATTAATGAAAAAAATTCATCTTTTAAAATAAAACATATCTGTATTTTTACAAAAATTTATATTCACACATTTTGCACAAAATAAACAAAGATAATATTTTTCTTTAAAATTGTATTCTATATATATATATGCATTTCTTAGAGAAAACAATCTTATTAAAAATAGTGACATAGTCATAACAAATAACTCCTTCTACAATTTAATTTCCATGAAAAAATATTATTCAGAAAATAAAAACTATTGATATAAATGCATTTAATCAGTCTTTATCATTTAAAGAAATATTCATGTAATAAACATAATTATACTGTGATAATCATGAATTCAAAAAAACAATGTTCATTTTAAACATTTTACATTGAATTGAAACTTGTACTATTTTTTACCTTTAAAATAACGATTCTGAAGTTTAATTCAAATGCATCATAAGAAAACAAAATTATGCTCAAAATTATTAATTCAAATAATTAATTTAAAAATTATTTGGATTAATTTAAAATTAATTTAATTAAGAAACCTTTATTTCATGAACAGAAAAATCTATTGTATCATCATTTCATTTTTAAAACTGTCTTCTGCTAAAGAGATAATTGAAGAATTTTTTAAAAAAAAAATATTTTATTATAAATGCCCTATTTATTTTTAACCAGATATAATTTAGAAGTGATAAACAAAAAAAGATTTTTTAACTTAATAAATAAAACCATGCGGATTTTAAGCAACAAATGCTTCTTTTTCATGAATATTTAGAAAAATCGTTTAAGACAAGTGACAATAAAAAACAAACATTCAAGAGATTACTAATAATGTATTTTTATTTTTATCTTTCTTAAACCTTCTAACATTTTTAAAATGCAATTTTCGAAAATTCATTCACTGAATATGAAAAGTCATTATTGAAATGATATAGGAGCAGTTTTTATTATTTGTTTACATTCAAATTACAGCCAAGTCAAGTCACATCAAAATCATATAACAGTAAACAAAAATCAAATTCCCACTAAAGAACCATTTTTTAAATAAAAATATGTAGTATTACATTTGAAAGGGGGTTTATAATAAGTTATACACATTTTCATAATAAAATAATTAATTAATTCACAAACCAAAACATAGTTCACCTGACCGCAAATTCTCCATCAAACACCAGCCATACAGGAATGTTATATCGGCCAATCATTTAAGTCAAAACCATGAAGTTTTCTGTTTACTTTGACGTCATGTGTATCAATTTTTGATTGGTCAGAAGTTCGCTACACTGCAAAACTTTGACACCTGTTCCTCACTTTAATAATTTTGTTTTTTATTCACAAAAAATTAATTTAAATGTAATTTATCAAACAAAAATAGCTTTAAAAGTAATAAATATCCATATCTTCTACAAAATCGTATCTTACGTATAAAATTTGGTAATTTCTAATATAATTAATTTAAATGTTTGTCGCACTAAAACAAGATTTTCAACAGTTAATTTCTGTGTTCTAAAAAAATTACTTTTTAAAGCCCTGTAAGAACTTGCGATGATATAATGAAAAAGAAATAAAAATGTTCACAGAAAGTATTATATTATGTATATAATATTACCTGTTAAAAAAATTTAATCAAAGACATCAATAAAAAAAAATCAAACGAAAAAATCCTGGAAATGTTTCTTCAAGAAAATAAATAAACTTCTCTTACATTATTTTTTATTCTATGTTTTAAGTAACCATCTTAAAACATATTGACAATATGCGTATTACCGTACAATGTAGAAATTACAAGCTACTTCTATCCACTACTTAATTTTGATACCGCCAAAGAACTGGCAAACATGAAAGCCATTCTGGGCATCCCAATCAAAGCGTCTTTTTACCTTGAAAGGTAAAGAAGAGAAGATCTCTACGAGAAAGAAAACATATATCTACAGGATTTCTACTTCACAGTATCATTAACAGAAATTGGACAGGAACTGGAAGAAGAAAACTAGTTCTCCGTCACAGAACTTCGGCTATTTGCAAGAAAACGGGCAACGCCTATCCTTTCCTCTCCAATTTTAGTCACTATTTTAGTTATGTTTTTGACAAATTGTGTCCGATTATGGTGAACACACCAAAAAATACTTTGTTTTATGATAAGCCTCATTAGTGTAAAAATGTCATTCGTATATTCACCCAACTGCGAATTGCAAAAAGTCAGTTGCCTGTGAATACTGCGGTGCTCAACATTCTATAGAATTGTGCTCATCCCAAATTCCCAAATGTATCAATTGCAGTGCAAATCACAAAGCCACTGACATCAATTGTCCTAAACGAAAAGCAGAAGAAAATTTTCTAAAATTTAAAACTCTCAATAAAATTTCTTTTATTGAAGCTCAGAGACTAAATCACATTCCAAATTATGACACTTTTTCATCTAAATTAAAAGCCGGCATTACTTCCAATTATTTTACTAAGAAAGAAATTATAAAATTATTTCAAAAGCAAGTCTTGAAAGGTCAACAAGTTGTTAAAGAAATCAGTCAGTCACAGGCCTCTATTTTTCAGGAATCCTTTAAAACGCTCTTGGACAATATAACTGCAATTCTATCCTGAAGTCAAGCCATACAAAAACTCTCTTCTACGGTTACTACTCCAATTCCTCCATTAACAGATAAAAAAAAGATAAAAAATTAAAAAAATTAGTCTTCAAGGTCTAGCAAGATTTCGATAGTACAGTGACTAAATTAACAACTCACTGTAATCAATCTTCATCCTTCTTCTACCTTCTCATTTGACATAACTATCAATCTGGAGCATTAAATAAGTGATTTATGTTCTCTTTTTTTATTCATTGAATTTTCTTCAATTTTTAAACTTTCATTTTCATGTTCAATACAACTTTTAACATGTTGCAATGGAACGCTCCTGGTATCAGAGAAACAAACCAGTATGTCTGATTCAATTTTTCTTCTGCGTCAGTTCTAGATATACAAGAAACATTTCTTAATTCTGAAGATGTTCCAACTAACTGGAAAAACTAATTTATAGAACTGATCGCCGGATAATACAAGAAGAGGAAAACTTTTCATTGCAGTAGATTCCACTATTCCTAGAATAGTTTTTAATCTTGTCAATCTTCCTCATTCAGACAACGAAATACAAGCCGTCACACAACATCTTCGGCATATAACTTTTACAATAGTCAATATACATTATCACAAGGGCCTTTTAACAATGAAATTGCTGGATACAATTTATCAACAACTTCCATCTACTTGCATTATTCAGGGGGTTTTCATCATCCCATTCTCGGATCCTTTCCTTCTACTACTAGTTCTTAACTCTGATTAATTGGATTCTAAATAATAATTCAAATATAATTAATACCAGCACCCCACTCATATTATTAGATTCAATAAATATTCTGCCTCTACCACTAACCTGGCAGTCACGAAAATTTTTATTTTGATTACACTATTTTCTTTCTTAATGAGCTTTCCAGAGATCATAATCCTGTAATTATTAAACTTAATCTTTCCTATCCTACTATATCTGTTAACAGAAATGTTAGAACCTGTTGGACTAAATTTTCTTTTTTATTTGATTCTAATATTAATTACTCTGCTCATAAGAGCTGCTACTGAAATTGATAACGCTAATGAAAATCTCACTAAAATAATTACTGATACTTACAACCTCGAAACAAATTATTACTAATAATCGTAGATATATCCCCCACACATTAAAGCCCTAATTATTAACCGTAAAATCCAAGTAAAACTTGTCAAATCTTTCATGTTCCGCAAAGTAAAACTACTTATAATCACTTGCAGACTTTACTGAGATTAGCTATTGCTCTTTAAAAATATGAAACCTAGGATAGACACCTACAAACTGTGAACTATGAAGATGATTCTTTCTAGTCTTACCCCAGGGCTTTAAAACTTAACGTACTCATATTAGAGCCCTAAACTCTAACAATTAGCTGATCATCACTAACAGTAAAAAAAATTGAAGTTTTAACTGCCATCAGGGATAATATCTTGAGAACAATATCCATAATCTTGATACTGAAAATCTTGTTGAGTCTACTATCACTAATTTTATTATTACTTATGAAACTCCTATCATTAAAGTGTATTTCATTACTAATTGTATTTCTTCTCTGAAAATTATCAAAACTCCTGACATAAATAACATTACTAATAAAATGTTTAAAAAAAAAACCTTCCTTTCAAAATAATATTTGAAATTCTTAAAATTACTGACTCTATTCTCAATGATGAATATTATTCTAATTCTTGGAAAACAGCTAGAATTCTCCCAATTCTTAAACCTGGAAAGGATCTTACTTCTATTAATTACAGACCAATTCCTCACTTTCTTTAAAAGTGAGTCAAATCAAAATAACCTTCTCATCCCATAGCAATTTGGAATTACCTAAAAACTTTCTACAACTTATCAGATCTACAATCTCCCAGAAATTGTTGCTGAAGAATTTTCCTGAAAATATAAAACTGCTGCAATTTTTCTTGATGTGGCAAAGGCTTGTGATATAGTCTGGGTTAATGGATTGATTTACAAGCTAAATATTCACAATTTCTTTTCTTTCCTTTTATTCAAGTAATTCGTAACTATCTTTCAGAGAGGTACTTTGTTATCGCGATAGGGAACACTAATTCCTCAATTTGTAATATTCATGCTTGTGTGCCCCAGGGTTCTGTTCTGGGCTCTTTACTCTATCATATCTTTAACAACGATATTCCACAAAAGAACAATATCGAAATTAGTCTGTATGCTGACGACACTGCAATCTTAACACAAGGTCGGAAAACTTGCACCATCCATAAAAATTTGCAAAATGACATTATTGATTTAGAGAAATGACTCATTAACAGGAATATAAAATTAGATGTAAACAAGACAGAAGCAATTCTTTTCACTCACAAAAAAATCCCATAACCCTCCTAATATTAAAATCTATAATAATGTTATCTGGTCTAAAGAAACTAAGTATTTGGGGATTATTCTTGATAGTAAACTTAACAACAAATCGCATAACTATAATCCTAGAAATAAATTTAATACTCAATTTAGAATTCTTATTCTTTAATATAACTCCTCTTATCTTAAAATACTAATATAACTCTCTTATCTTCGTCCAGTATTAATTTATGAAAGCTCAGTTTGGGATTCTACTACACGTATTAAGTTTGAAATCATATTAAAAATTGAGATCAAAATACTTAGAATGTTAAAAAATTCACCCTGGTGCTTTCGTAATGATGATATTAGACGCGCTCTCTCGATTCCAAGTTTAACACAATATGTGCATAAAATTTCTGCTTAAGTCTATAGTAATATCTGAGACATAAATAACCCAGTTTTAAATACCCTACAAAATTACGATTATGACTTTTCTTCCCGCAAAAATAGTAAAAGACCTCGTTCTGTTCTAAATATTTTTTAAATTAATTCCAAATTTCTGTTTTATATTTTCGATTATATGGAACTGTTTGGTTTGTCGCTCTACGGTCATCTTCTGTCTCACGAGGGCTTAACAGACCGGGACCTACAGTTTAAAGTGGATTCCGAACCAATATAAACATCCATGGCACCGCCGGGACTTGAAACCAAAACCTGTGGTACCGAGCGCCAGAGCCCACTCGGCCATTCAAGCCCTAAGGAACTGTTTTTATCAAACATCTACACTTTTTATTTTTAATTTTCTTTTAACTTTTTAATTCTTTTTCAAATATTTTTTTCTAATTAAAATTAAATACTTGATTATATTTTTTGAAAAAGGACATTTACTTAACTTTTAATTATTTTTAATTAAAAGGGCATGAGATCACCACTGTGTTACAGCATTTAGCAATGAAAAAGATGGTGATTGCTATACGACCAAGGATCTCAGTATTAATCTGCAATATTCATTAACTTTTTAAATCTATTTAATTGATATCCTTATAAACAGGTCGTATTTAGTAAAATAAAATTAGAAGAAATTTATTTCATATATAAAAATAACTAATAAAAAAATGATGAAAGCTTCAGATCAACGCATATTAATGACACATAACAATCATTTTGTGCAGCGGCAAATAGTGGCAATACGTTTCTAAACGTCGTGCAATTGAATTATATTAACTTGAAATAAGGTCTTGGTGGTGTCCGCCAGATTTCTATCTAAGTTCACAAGTCGTTGGTCAGGGTGAATAGAAATGGCAGAGGCGACAGAAACATAGTAGGATTCGCCTTTCTGCTGTTCTTTTCCCATCGTTGTTTCAACACTTAGCATTGCATCTTTTCCGCAAACTATAATCTGTCCATGCTCAATTTTTTTAGTTTGCTTATACGGTATCCTCTCGTTATATAGCAGAATTCAGAGGACGAAGAAAAAGCCTAATATAATCGATGAGTTTATCTAGGTTAAATGATTTTTTTCTCTAAATAAAGCGTGCGAAATATTCGAGTGCATGGTTTAGCGAGGGATTACTTACTACTTCCTGTGAAATCAAAAAGACATACGCTTCGCCTATGATGATACAATATCAGATTTTCAATAACAGAAGAGTGATTGTGATTATCACTGAAATTTTCTGGACTGTTTTTATAACAAAACTGATTTTCCTGACAAATTTTCGGAAATTGTGAGAGAAACTAATTAGATCCCCGTTCACCACAACTTTCTAGCAATATTGCAACACAAAAATTGAAAAAAAAAAAAAAAAAAAAAAAAAAAAAAAAACGTTACATGTTTTGCTAAATGTCTACAAAATTCATATATACTTTTTAAAGTTTTGATAATTATTTATTTTACTTTTTTTTAAAGTGTTGTCAATTATTTATTTTACTTTTGCATATAAGTAAATCACTTTCATTATGGAATAACTTAGAAGCTAGTTAAAATTAATAAAAAAAAAAATAAGGAATTTCAATTAGGTTACGTTTTGAGAGAATTTTCTCGTTAAAACACGTTATTTTTAGGACTTGCATCAGCGCTAGTTGCATTATCTATTGTTGATAATACTTCACAATTTATAGAAATAGTCTACATTAGCAAATTTATTTCAGAGATAGAAAAATAAACATTTTTGGATAAGATAGACATAGTTTCGGAAGGGATAACTTCAAATATTTTGAAATTTTGGAGCACAATCACCACTGCAATAACCATTTTATCTATACAATCACGAAAGCATATTCAATCTTCATTTCAGATAAATAGCATATCATATAATCGATTCCAATCTAACAACTCTTTCATCATGTAATGTTCTTTTTAATATTGAACATATTTAAGATATTATTCCAAAGGACATCCAGTACAGTTAATAACTCTGCCATTATCTTGTAGTTCTCTCCTGTGTACAAATCGAAGTATTATAATATGAATTCTCTACCGCAAAATCATAATAGCAAAAAGCCTTCATCTTAATAAAATTATATATTTTTCTAGTTATGATTGGTTTGAAAAGATGACTAGTAAAACCCAATGGTGGTGAATCTATTAATTAAAATTTATAATATGTAATTTTATGTAAATATGATAGATATGTAATTTTATTTCAATGTTTTTAAATGAAATTCTGTTATCTATTACTTATTGATATTCAATATTATCCATGAGATTGCCTGGAGTACTTTATCAGTAAAATGCGTATTCAAATTTTCGATATACGTATCTTATTGACAGAAGTTTCAAAAAATTATCGTACGGCGTGACTCCAGTTTTGATTGTTGGAAGAAAAAACCTTCATTTAACTTCTTTGTTACAGAAGTTCTTTGACAGACAAAGAGAATCGTTTCATTTCAATAATAAAGAATCAGTTTTGTGTCTATAAATAGAATACAGTCTTGAGTAGTATGATATAAGGTTTCAAGCTTATGTAAATCATACTTGATGTAACGAAAACGTATTCCACTTTCTATTCACAGTGTAGCCGGATTTATTAATTTTCAGTAGATGAAATTTTCTAGCTTTTGAAGTGATCGTCGGTACAACAGTTTTGGTAGCATTTATGTTTTATAATAGATATATGAAAGTTTGCGGATTTTTTTTTTTTAGAACCGATTATATTAATAGCACAGTAGGTTTAGATAGGTAGTAGATAAAAATGTTGAACATGGCGTTTTTTCGAACGACAATTAAAAATTTGACAATTTCATATTTTTCAGGTTTTAATGTAATTTTCTATGCATAAATGCAATGAGAAAAGTAGAAAAATAAATAACTTTCAAGTCATTATATATATTCATATCGAGTGATTTCATTAAAGACTAACAAAAATTGAAAAACTTTTATGAATTCTAAATTTTTTTTATCTAATGCAGCTGAAAAATACTTAGACTGTGATCTTTTATGCCATAAGGGTTGCACCGACGTTACTCACTTAGCACTACCAGAGAGTGCTTGTAACTTGAAGACAAGCTACGGACGCGGAGTAACAATGTCCCCGCAACGCTCTACGATCCTATTAGACCGGAACCTACGGTTTAAAGTGGATCCCGAACCACTACAAACATCCATGGCACCACCGGGACTCGAACCCGAAACCCATGGTACCGAGCGCTAGCCACTCGGTCATCAGGCCCCGATGAATTCTAAATAAAAATGCGCATACACTGATTTCTTCATCTTACCCACATTTAACAAAAAATATTTTATCTATCAAGTGATAAAATAAATATTATTTTTCGGCTATAAATTTATAACATAAAAGTTAAAACGTCCCAAATTTGATTTCTTATTACCTTTAAGCAGATAACTAAATGCATAATTTTTAAAAAGAATAAATTTCAAAGTAAAGCTGAATATTTCTGTTTATCTTCTTTTGGATATTTAAATAACAATAAAAAAAAAAAACCCTGAAATACTTTCAACACTTTTGGATACACAAAAATATTAATACATTTAAACTTTTATTTTTAACAATCATGCGATCAGACAATTGCCTGGATACAAAAATAAAACATTTCAAAAAATTAGTAAATTTTATTCCGAAAAAATATTAAACAATTAATATAAAAAAATAATAAATTTTAAAATCGGTTCCTACTTAATTTTTTTTTCACTATATTGCAAATACTTTTATAAATAATATTCATTCATTTTTTAAAGTTTATCTGCCACCATCTATTGGTAGATATACGCAACTTAAATATAACAAAAAAAAAAAAAAAACTAAAATTAATGAATTAATATTTGAAAAACTGTATTAACATCCAGTGTCATCTACTAGAAGGTAAAAAAAAAAAAATGTATTTGAACTTGAGTGGATGAATAAAAAGTATTTTATGAACGATTGAAAATTTGAACAAGATATATATAGGGAGAGTGTGAGCTAATAGCAGGAATTGAAAAAATACCAAGGTATAGAACGAAACTCAACTGCGAGTGCAAAAGATCAGATAACAGAAATTATCGTTTGGCATATCGCCAAGCATTCCACGTGAATTTTTATTATTTAATTTCGCTTTATATATAGTGAGATTGTTTTTGATGTGCATATACTGTTTTAAATCAGAATATTGTGATGATAAAGATTATATGTATTTAAAATTAATAACAATTTAAACATAGCATTTTCATGGTTACTGATTAGACAGAAAAGCTTAATTTCAAAAATCATTTATCATAAAATCTAGTAATACCGGTACTTAAAATTTATCAAGCAAAAAAAAAAAAAAAAAAAAAAAAAATGAAAAATAGAATTATTAAATTTAAAAAGAAATCTCTAGAAAAAGCTGAGTAAAGACGAAAACGTTAAGATGGATTTTAATGTATGATAGTAAACAATGACATCACAAATTCATCTAATGACATGTTATAAAATACAAAAGTTTCGATAACATTTTTTTAGTAGAAAAAATAGTTTAGGATTCTCTTAAAAAAGTTTTTTTTTTTTTTCATTACAAATAACATGGCTCGGTTTTAAATTCCCAGTAAAAATAACAGATTTTTCACTACTAAATCCAAATTACTCTTATATTTATTATTTTAGCAGATTGGATTGCTTTAAAGTTAAACAGTACTGCTAAATCTCTAAGGCAATTTTGTGCAAAATGTAGTTTCCTCTCTTTACTTCGTTTTAGTTGCGTTTCTCATTACGATTTCACCAAAATTGTTAACTAAATAAAAATAATTATACATTCACCAATAACTATGTTTTTCTAAATTACAATTTTCAAACTCATTACTCTTTCTCAAACATTTGTATTAAAAGAGTGTTATGATTTTATTTTTAGATTATCTTGCACTATACATTAGAAAAGCTGTTTTTCCTATCTGTAAAATGTCGATCTGAAATTACACAATTAGTAGAGAAGTGATGTAATGTCCCCATCTAACAGAACACTAGTTTATACCAGTTTTACGTGTTAAGTACACACATAAAACTTGGATTTATTAAAAAAAAAAAAATTTCACACGATTAATAAATATATATTTGAAATACAAATCTATATGCATAAGCAAGGCAAAAGTAAAAGATGGTACTTTTATTGAAGTAAAGTTAACTGTTTCAAAATCGTAATTTCAAAAATAAACTGAAAACTATTGGGAAAGTAGTGATGATTTTAGTTTAGAAGTAGTAGGGATGATTTTGAAAAAAAATCTGTAAAAACTTTTAGTGAAATAAAAGTCTCAAAATTAAAAAAAATATGGAGAACTTGATTGGTAAATTAAGTTATCTGTCTCAAAAATACATTTGCACTTGAACATTTTCACTGATAAAATAGGAGCAGTTTCTGTAGAACATTGAGAAAAACTCCAACAGGACAAAATTCAAATGAAAAGAGATGCAGCAGTGAATTGAATGAAAATATTTTAAAGAAATATCTCTGCCAAATATTAATATAACAGATATGAAAAGCACAATACAATGTCAACTAAATGAGTTTTGATTCATTATACTTCAGAAATAAAAACTGTGTTAAAAATGGTACTTTACTGGTATAATTTGAATGATTTACATTTAAGAAGGCCAAATTGATACAGAAATTGGCCAAATTTATTTTTCCTCCCGGCCAATGTAATTATTTGCACCTGAGATGGTACTATCTATTGTATTAACTATTCTAAACATATTTAATAAGAAATAAATAATCAATTTTCTGACTCTTTATTTTAACTGATGAGACTATTTCACTTAAAGAAGATTAACAACAGAAAATCTTTTAACTTAAAACAAAACTTTCCAACCAACAAGAGGAAAAGGCTATATATTTTATTACATTAATACACAGTTCCATTTTTTTTATAATTATATGCTTGTTTAATAGTTCACTTCTTTATTAAATACTACAAAATGCAATTTTATATTTGAATTACAATTGAATGTTAGAGCTGAATAACATTTTAATGTTGTAAATTTACAATTTTATTATGAAGGGTAAATAAGTTAGGTAATTAAACAAAAGTAATTTTATTTTAATACCCGAGATTTAATATTTTGAAATGATTATTATTTCTTAAAATCAAATGGATTATTTAATGGACTTTATGAGTGCAGTAAAAAATGTATATTTTAGACTCTGAGAAAAACAAAATTACTTAACCAAACTTCTATGCAATTATGGTAATTAGATTGAGATAGAAGAAATTGTTTATTTGCAAACTTAGACTACCAAAAATTTTTGCATTTTGATTTAAGAAAAGTTCTTTAATGTACACTATCATGAAAAATTAGAATAAATTCTAATTTTTCCTTTTTCTCTTATTTAAACATAATTTTCAACAAATTTAAAAATACATAAAAAAATGTTTTAATTATAGGTTTTTCTTATGGGGAAAAAAGCAAAATAAATAACATTTTAGAATTAAAATCTAGTTAAGTTTACTAAATTACTGCTGCATTGGATAAACATAGTAATATTATGATTATTTGTTCAAATATTTTTTTTATAATTAAATAATTACGTAAGCAATAAACATATTTTATATCTTTTTCCAGATGCAAAAGAATTCATTTTAATAATTCATTGTTAATATTGTTTCAATAAATAAAATAATGCTCTTTAATTATTTTACTATCCTTTTGGAATGGAAATAAATTTACAAAATGATGCTATTACAATATATAAAAACTGGTTTGTTATTTAATATATTGATAATAAAATAAAAGAGTTATATCATGAAGTATAGATTTAAGAATTTACATAGTGACCAATACAAAAATTAGAATAACTTTTTGACAATGTTTTATATTTTTAAACCTGCTTTTTATTAGATAATAGAAAACCTTTTTTTGCTTCTGAAAAAGATTATTCAAAATTTACTTATAAAAATATTAAACATTTTAAATTATGAAACTTGTTATATTTCTTTTGGACTTGCTACATCATTGTAATGATTAGTCAGTAAAAAGTTTATATCTTTTCTAAGGAAAATTAAATTATTATCACTATTGAAATCAAAAAGAATTTTATAGAGTGTGCTCAATACTAATAAGATTTTGAAAAAAAAAAAAAATATTATTAATAATATATAAAATAATATTTTGTTCAAATAATTTTTTTTTCTTCATTTCCTTTACTTTCCAGGGAAAATTAAAATTAAAAAAAAAAAATTGATAAATATTCCATGGGAATTATATGAAATATAAATAAAATTATGATGCAATATTTAGAAAAAACACCTTTAATGTAATGGAAAGTTTTTTGCACATTTCTCAATAAATCTTTAAGAATTTATATAATAGAACCAAGTTAGTTAATGTGTGGAAATACATTCTTTCAATAAATAAACTAAAATGTCAAAAATGAAACAAAGCTATTTTATAAAGTTAAATTAAATGTTGTTTAATAGACAGTCATAGGGATTTCCAACATATATAAAAAAACAAAAAAATAAATGAAACTTTTTTTTTTTTTTAAGTTTAGCTCTTTGCCTTTTCACGTTCCTTTTCTTTTTTGGCTGCCTCATTCTTAGCTTCTTCTTCTTCATGCTTTTTAATAAGAACTTCGACTTCTACAGATGGCATAATGCGAATAACAGTTTGGTTGTTTTCACGAGTGAGAGTAGCCATTTCCACTAGAATAGAAAAAATAATGAACAATTTAATAATATTTTTAACAGTTATTAATTTATCGAAATCATTCTGAAGTGCAAGACTAAATGCAATACTTACATTTATCAGCAGTGAGTTTAGTCATGTCTAGAGTTTTACTCAATACTTTGACAGCTAATGCTAATGCGTCTTTTAGAGTTGTTTCATTTTCTTTGTATTCTTGCTTCAGAATAGAAACTGCAGCCTGAAATATATACATACACACAGATTATATACATATGACTTGCAAACTATTATTCAAACACTTTACTAAAAGTTTTTATCTGATTTTATAGAAATTTTCTCAATAGCTTGTTTTTTAAGATTTTAAGACAAAAATGTTGAAATAAATTTTATTTATATATTTATACAGTAGTAACAAATATTAATTGTTTAAGCATACAACATTGTGAGCAGTCAATAAATATAACTGTACTAATTACAATTTTTTTTAAATCATTAATAACTTAAAATATACAATTTACAAAAGTAAATTAATTAATTATTAGATAGGGGTATGGTAGTATTAACATACAGCGCCATTGTTGCCAATGCATGTTGCTTTCCATCCTCCATAGTTCCCACTAGGATCCGATTGGTAGAGTTGAAAACCATAATGCTTATCCCAGCCCATATACAGAATTGACACACCAAAAGGCCTCTTACCTAAAGAGTAGGATCTTAATGTAATAAACACATAGGTCCACAATGAAAAATCTAAATAATTATTCATCATCAAAATAATTTACATTAGGAAATAAGTAATAAAAGCAATCTAGTTAAATGGCTTGTACAACATGTATAAAAATATTAATTAAGCATCAATACTTTGAAAAATTATTTTTTTAAAATAAATAATTCTTTAAAGGATATCATCTTTATATAATTGTCTGACATACCTTATAATGTTTATTAAATATTTCTTTATTTAGTTATGATAATTAATTATATTATTAGAAAATTTTACTTAAATATACAGAAACATAACTGACTTGCAAATATAGATATATGTTTTCATTCATTATTTTAAAAGTAAATAATTATTTGACTTTTTAAAATTGTAATAGCTTTTTCACTATAAAGGGAAAAAATCTTTACTCATCAATAACTTGGAAAATAAAGCCTGTATCAATAAAAAATTATTATACTTATTGACTTAACAATATTTATATTCATACATTAACATATTTATATTCACTTCATTTTTATAATTAAAATTGAGGCATGGTAACTTAAATTAAATTCTATTAAAATAAATAATTGCAAATACTAAGTTAAAAAATTAATAAAAAAAAAAATCTAATGCATAGTGTACATTTGGGAAAGCTACCTTCTCATAAAAGCTACTTTCTGATGGTTTATAAAAACATAGCATATTTGAATTATTTTTCTCATACTAACATATACAAAGACAAAACACTAATGTTTTGTGTGGTCATCTAATGGCAAGAACACCCAGTTCCAATTAGTAAAAGTCTGATGAACACTTCTATATATATATTCTAGTTTATCTAATAAAATAAAATAGTTTGACTTTTCCAGATATTTGTAGGTCCAAATGTTTTTGTCAATGAGATAAAATATATATATATATAATTTTGATATTACCAGAATACCCTAAAATTTGAAGAAATTAGTTATATAATCAATATAAAACTTAAAGCATATTGCGTATAATTAAGAACAATGACACAATTTTTCCAAAACTTACTTTTACTTTTGGTTAAAAAATGAAAGCATAATTCAAGAGTAAGTGGAAGAAATATATGTTTAAAAACAGAGAGGAATTTCATACAACAAATAAATATGCCACTTTTACCCAGGGATGTTAACACAAAAATAATACAGCAAGGTATTATTCAGAAATAATTTATTATCAGTTACAAAAAATATCAGCAGTAATTAAAAAAAAATAAACCATAATACAAACAGATAAAAAATTATAAGTTAAAATTGGTCAAAGCATTTACCTCCATATTGAGTATATGCCTGTTTTAAGTCGCATAACCAACTAACTAAGCGCTCACAAGGAATAGATTCATCATACTGAATTAAATACCTAATAATGAAAAATAGTAAAGAATAGAATATACAATTTATAATAAAAGTGAAAAATAATTTGATATCAGAACTATAATTATTAATTGAATATTAATTTAAACATACTTTTTATTTTTATAGTTTATTAAAGTTAAACAAAACATTAAACAAATTAAGACACAAAATAATGATAGTTTAAGTTAATTTTTTGCAACAAATATAATAAATATTTATAATTTCTTAATAATATTTTATGAGCTTTATCTACATTTTTAATGTGTAATAACTATGTTTAAGGAGAGGAACTGGAACAAATTCATTTTCAATAAAATCTTAAGAAAAACCACATGTAATGACAGTAATTCTGGAATATACAGTTGTTACTAAGGCACCACTGTATTTAAAAATATAATTACTTCATTAAGTAAAACTACTTCTCACATAATTTATATTTTAAAAATTAAAATGCATGTCATATAACAGGCAAGATTGCCTTTGATGATGTTGCATATATAATTTATTATTTCTGTTGATGACATGCAAAATTTTTTTCTAAATTATACATAAAAGTATTACCACAAATATCAAAATAAATATCTCATTTCAAATTAGTAGATAAAATATCACATTTTTTTCAAAAAACAAGTTTTAATAACACAATGGAAATTAAGATACATCATGCATTTTGCAAAAAAAAATCTAAGTTAAAAACAAAAAAAAATAAAGAAATAAAATCATGAACATCATTGTTAAAATACAGTTTATAACTTTAATATACTTATTTGTTTTGAACATTTATATACATATCAAATTATATAAAAGTAACAGAACGCTGTTTAAGAGTCAAACTTTGATAAAGCTAATAGTTCAACATCAAGTACACATAATTACTTGACAAAGTTTAGAAACTTTAAAAGATTGAGGGGGAAGGACGACTCCCTAAATCTTTAATGTATAAAATGTCAATTATATATTAATAAAAAGTATAGACATAATATATTAATATCTTGAAAGTATTATATATGTTTCAAAAAGTCAACTTATATACAGTTTTTATTCATGTTATGCTATAAAATATATTACCTTTGAGCTATTTGACGTAATTCATTTGTTAAAACATTAGCATCAGATGTGATTCCAGCAACACTGCAAGCCATATCACTATTAAAGAGAAAAAGATTCAATACTTACAAAAGAAATGAAAGCTATTTTTCTAAATAAGAAATAATTTGAAATTAAATGTATTTACAACCCAAATAATTTAAACACATAGAAAATACTTAGTTGTTGTTTTATCACCAATTGCGCGGAAAATTGGCAGCAGTAAATTGGATAGATTCAAGCAGAGCTGCATAATAGGGAAGAAAGGTATATTTAAAAAGAGTTTTATTGAGTAATTTTTATTCTGTGCAACTATGTTTGAATTTTTACCTTTGCTTCATTTTATTTTTGATAACATTTTTTTAAATGAAGGAATTTTTTTTTTAAAAAATTCTTTCAATATATAGATATATATATATATGTGATGCATACATCTAACTAGAACCTCAAACAAATAATCCACTTATTTCTGCTTTTTAAATGGATGCTGACCTTTCAACAGAATCAATGATCAAACAACAATTGTGAAGTTTAAGGTAATTTTACTCTCAAGATTCTTTAAGACCTATGAACAATTATTGTTACAATATATCTAAAAAAGTAAATTATTACAATTAAGATAAAAAAAAAAAAATAAAAAAAAAATATTTAATAAAAAAAAATAACACTAACTCATGAAGTTTATAAATTTTTTCTGAATTAAAAACTTCATCCAACAGCTTGTTAGTGTTTCGACGCTCAGCAGCAAGCACAATTCCATCAGAACCTAAAATTCCTAAACATGTACCAGCATGTCCAATAGCTTCCATTGCATACTCCACTTGATAAAGTCTCCCTGAAAATACAAAATTAAATATTCAATTATTAATAATAGCATTTCATATACATTCCTATAAAACCTTTTGTTGAAGGAATTGAATTCTGTGTCTTTCATAAAAGAATGCCAGTCTCAATTTAGCATTCTATTGAGATTTTGATCTCAAAAGAAGAGTTATATTTGTCAGTTAATGATTTCATCAGAATTTATGATATAAGTAGATCATGACAGGATGTTTAATAGCTAACGAAGTAAGACCCACTTCTCAATTTTAAAGAAATTTGAGTTTAAAATTTTTCAATCTTTTTTGTTAAAACTTGCAACCTTTAAATTGCTATGCCATGAAATCACTTTTCAGTTGAGTCCTACTGCTTTGGCCAGTTAATATCCTAGTCCTGACTTGCATGTTGAATACATTTCTGACAAATCAGCAGTAGACAATTTCTAAACTCTTCTTGTTTGTATACTTCATCCAAAGTGCATATGCATCCATCAAAACATATGCAAAGTGCACATGCATTCATCTTCTTTATTTTATTACTAAATATATTGTCATCTATTTCCATGTCGTAAAAAGCATATTTGAACTTTGTTTCTAGATTTCTAATTACCTCTGGTCCAATTCTAGAAAAGATATCAGTATATGAAATTTCACTTGCTTTATTTATTGTACAACAATAACTTGGCTTTCTTTTTTAAAATCAATGAAATTATTATTATTTTTTAAATTTTAGTTAATTTTCCATTAGTGAGACAGTCCTTTTAGGGAAAATTAAAAATGCCATCAAATTTTTGCCAAACACTAGATGTGTTTGGCTAAGGATGTGTATGGAGGATATGTATGTAGTATGTGTTTGGATGTAGATTATGGTAGAAAGTTTTAAGCTCTTTCAGTATTTGCATGAAGTCTCACTAGCTGAAAAGTAAAATTTTTTTATCATTCTTTTAATAATTTAATTATTTTTTAATAATTTTTTCTTCAGGTATATCTTTTTTTTTACAATATTATACAATAAACACATAGAGTTGTAATGCAATTGCACTTTGGGAAAAAATAGAACAGCCAGATAATGCAAACATAACATTCTTTAAATTAAAGTCATTCTATATAAACAAGTTTCTCTTTCTAATGTCAAAGCTGACAAAATTTCATTCATAAAATTTTACATTAATTTTTAAAAAATTAAGATATGAAATTTAAGAAATAATTTTAATACAAGTTACTAGAAGTTAAATAATAGCCATATTTGAACTGTTATCTGTATAGTTTGTATAAACAGAACGGAACATTTTATAACTTTATCTTCTTTTATATTTATTTAAATGGTGTCAAAAAACCTTTTTGTTTATGATATGGAAAGCTGTTTAGATCCTTTCCAAGCAATACTTATATAGAAATGCAATTAAATAGCTGCTTGCAAAAGTTCTATATCGGAGGTACAATGTCATTGCGGTCAATACATATACATATACTACACTATATGTTACACTTCTACTATTTAAATACTGATTTTACTTTCTTTTTAAATTTGTATAAATTTTCACGATTCAGGCAACCAACTGAAAATTCATAGTAGTAGGTAGCTATGCTATATTGATTAAATATGCATGATAGTAAGACACACACTTGATTTTTGCTTTTTTTGATAATATACTACTTAAAAATTGTATTTTGAAGATCAACATAATTTTTTTTATGATTTAGTTTATAACTTAAAACATTAAACTAAACAAAATGAAAGAAATTAAGAAAATTTTGTTAAAAATACTTACCCTCTGGGGAAAAAATAGTAGTTCTTGAATCATATCTTCGAGCCCAGAGGGAAAATATTAACTGCTATTAAATGATACAATATTACATTGCTTAAAATTTATATTTTATATAAACATTACCATCAAAAGTAGCTAAACAATAGTATAGAAACAAATTGACCTTTTTTAGTAAGTTATAAATTAATTTGTAAGTTTAACCTATGACATAAAATCTATTTCTAAATTATTAAAAAATTATCTGCAATTATTTTAAGAACATTTCTTTTAGCAAAAAAGTTAAAGAAAACTTATATCTTTTTTATGAAAATTTAATGAAGCAAAGATGATTTATTATGTATGCCAGATAAATAACAAATATGTAACGATATTCAAATGTGATCTAAACAGGTAAGTTAATTTTTACAGGAGAAACGTAGTAATTAATTTTTAAATGTAATAATTATTTTATAAAAATTCTTAAGTGCCTATGTGTGGAACTGTATATATTTATTAATAAATATTCAAATAGAAAAAAAAAAAAATTGTTTAAATATTTTTCAAAACTTTAATAGACGACATTTTTGATTAATTCTCAGATTTGGTAAATGATTAATGAAACGAAATTATGTGCTTAACTTTTATTTTTTGTTTTATAATCAGTCTTATTTGAACATAAAATTGTACAAATTTCCCAATTTAAATATCTTGCCAATGAAAGCGGCTTGTCATGTCAGTTACAAATATCCCACAAATCAACTTTTTAAAAGAAATTAATATTTTTAAAAGGTTAATATAAGGTAAAAACAAATAAGATGAAATAACTTAAAATTTAGTTACATGAATGAAATAAAGAATCTATAATATTTTACTCTATTATAGAGTAAAAGAAATTTTACACATAATGCATTTCTATTTGAAAGAAAAGAACTTCAAATAATTTATATTTATTCAAAATTAAATTTTAAAATATACGTGAATGTTAATAATCAAAATATTAAATGCTTACCATGTTTACAAAGTTAGATTCGATTCAAACAAAAACCTAAATAAAATGCTTATTCACGGATTGAACAACAAATTCCGGCAGTTACAATCACAGTGATATCAGAATGAACTGTCATTTTTTTTTTTTTTTAATTAAAATAGGTGTTAATTTGCAAGTTGATGATTGTCTGTAATGAGCGAAAAAATGTCGGGAAAATCGTTTTTTAATAATTTTTCTGTCATTAAAGATAATTGAGTTTACTTTTTTCCGAAATATTTATATAAAACCTTTTAATCTCCTTTTCTTCCCTTTAGTGTATATTAACTGCAATCGTATAATGTTTCGTTTTGATTGTTATGATTTGAAGTTTCTTTAGCCGGTAGTATTCGAGCGAGATATTTCATTTCGTATTAAATATAAAGTTATATTATAATATTTTCAAAATGTATAACGTAAGTATTTTCTGTTTCATTGCATTCCAGTTAATGTAACATGGTAAAAACATTTTAAATTTTTATTAATGAATTTTTAATTTAAGGAAACATGTTGTTCTTTGAAATAAAAAAACGTGATTATGATAGTTTTTATTACTCAAAACGTTTCTTTAGTTATTAAATTAAGTTTTCAATATTTCATTCATCTACTTGAAATTGAAAATAATGTAACATTGTTCGTGTAATAATATTTTCTAAAATTATTTAAAGTTTTTGTTAAATGTTTCAAAAACTTTTTAGAATATATTTCGATATTTAACATTTGGTGACCAATATTATTATAAATATTCTGTATTTAAAATATCATAGCTAAAGCATAACAAAATAAGTACTTATACTGAACACTCCAAAACATTATAAATCTTTTATGTAGTTATATTTTCTTGCAGCAAGCAAGTGGAGGAGACCGGGGAGGTGCTGATAAGGAAAAGAAAAAGAAGGAAAGTATTGTTGATCTGTCAAAATATCTTGAGAAAAATATTCGTGTAAAATTTCAAGGTGGCAGAGAAGGTAATTTTTTTTATTCAATTATGTATATAAATATTTGTTGCTATTTTTTTCTTTATTTTGTAATAAATTTCTGTAGAAAAACTTTTCAGTTAAAATTTGCGAATTATTATCATTTAGAAAAATGAAATGCAACTTTTAAATGATTAACTTTTTGCCTAGACAGAGTTAGTATTTTCATAATAAAGTTGATAAATATGTATGGTATGTATATATATATATATATATTATGCACTATTAAGGGATGCATTGAATATTACAAATTCCATAAACTAATTTTAAGAGAATTTATATGCATATATATGTTGTATATACCGTGAATTGATTCTTATATTAAATTACTTTAAATTTAAATCGGATTTTAAACTTTTATTTTTGTTAAGAAAAAAAAAAAAAGCAGTAGCCTTTTATGATCTGTAATTTTTCAGTTAAAAAAAAAAAAATTATGCAAAAACTAAAAAAAAAAAAAAATGTTTATTTTTAGCAATGCTTATTTATTTACTTGAGGAAGGGGGAAAATTAAGGCTAGTTATTTTCTTAAAGACAATAATAATTAAGTACTAATTAAAAATATTTATATTTGTATTTAATGCTGGCCTTGATTAAAAATGTTATGAGAGTTGTTTCGTCAAGGTTGTTGCATTAATAAAGTACCAAAATTAACGTCCTGATTGTGATAAATAATCCTTTTTGCATAATTCTATATTTATTTAAAAAAAATTATGTTCTTTTATCCTTTGAAATAACTATTTAGGGATAAGAAAATATGTAGAAATATGTATTATCTAGAAAAATATGTGTATTTGTTATTATTTTATGTATTTCAACTTGTCTTTTTCTTTTTACAATTATTTGAAAATAAATCAAAGTAAGTACTTTGTAGATTAAAAAAACATTTCTTGCATCTCTTTCATATCAAATATTTAAGAATATTTATTTTTTGTAAATTAATTGTAAATATTATATATTGTATTATTTCTCTCTAGCTTCTGGTGTATTGAAGGGATATGATCCTTTGTTAAATCTTGTATTAGATAATACTACAGAATTCTTAAGAGGTCAGTAGTTTTTATAGTTATTCTCAAATGATTAGAACTCGTATATATATATTTTTTTAAATAACAAATTTATAGAGTAAGGATGCAGTAAATATATTTGTCAAAAAGTTTAACAAAAAGAAAAAAATTTAAATGGAAATGGTTCTGATTTTTAGTACTTTTCCTGCCTTTCGATTGAAAGACAAATTCATTTAATTTATGAAATCAGAAAAAAATCAATAAGATTTTCTCTCTGAAGTATCTTAATTGTTTGGCGCTTTCCTTTATTTCAAAACCATATAATGTCTGTTTCTTTTTAATATTTAGTTATATTTAATTGTTCATAAATTTTTAAATATAAAAGCTTTTTTTTTTTATTATTATTTTTTTTTTAACATTAATAGTTTTAACAGCTTCTTTATTCTTTATAATATGTATAATAAAAGAAAATAATTATGTATGCTTTTTTTTTTTTTTAGTATTTTCCTTTTATTTCCTTTTTATTTACTGCTTTCCTTTGAGTATTCCCCGAATAAGGATATCTGTTGATTTTCAATCATTATATTACAGATTTTTGAAGTTTGAAAATTACTGCCTTTGTCTGTTTTTAAAAATTAAAATTTTAAATTGATGCATTTAAGCTATTTGGAGTTTTATACCTCTGTTTGACTTATATTTATAATTTAAATAATATTTATAAGAATTTTTCTAGATTGTGCAAGAAAAAAATCTTTCTGTTAATCTATTTCTAATATCTGTTAAATCCAGCATTTCACATATGAATGTATACAAAATATAACATTTTTAATTATATTGGTGATTACCAATAAAAATAACATTGCTTCCAACATCAAGATAAACAAGTACATTCTTCATATTGGAAAATTTTTAAAACAAAATTTTTAAATGTCCTGTACTTTAGCAAATTAAATAATAATAAAGTATTAAGTAAATAAAAGCACATGTATTATTGCTATATCATGTTTTTCATTTGTTTGCATGTAAATTATTTTTAATATAAAAAGTAATTGCTTTGATCTGATTTTATGCATCTAGAAGTAATATTCTAAAAAGAAATTCCTTGGCTTTCAACAGGTTATAAAATCATATTTATTTTTTATCTAGAGGAGTTGACATTTATTTATAAAAGTTGTACTATATAAAAATATTGTAAATTAATATTCTGCTAAGAATTTTTGGATACCTTTTTATTTAAAAATGTTTTAAAATAGGATAATTGAAATTATTTTAAAATTATTGCTCTTATAACCTATTTTAAACATAATCTTCATTTATATGTTTTTCTTTTTTACTTTACAACAATTTCTTTATATAGATCCTGATGATGCATACAAATTAACAGAAGATCGCCGAAATCTTGGTCTTGTTGTCTGTCGTGGAACTGCTGTTGTAGTTATTTGTCCAACTGATGGAATGGAATCTATTCCAAATCCCTTTATTTCTCATGATACATAATAAAGTATATTTGTGAAATTTACTTCCTATGTTTTATATTTTTATTATTTAAATTTTTGTGGCAGTGTATAAATATAAAACATCAATAATAGTTACATTGAATCACTTTATTAATTAAAGATTGATTAGGTTTTTTAATGAATATTGCAGGAAAAATAAAAAAAAAGATTAAAGGTAGTGGAAACACTATATCGAATCAATTATTTTGTGTAAAAATTACTTCTTAACATTGTGAATTAAAAAAAAAAAATTGTCATTCAATATTAAGTTTATATTTCTAAAAAATCATCTCTTTCAAAAATATTAATAATAAGTATTTTTATGATTTTAAGCTTTTTTAAAATAATAAATTGCTTGAATGCCAAAATAATGCTTTTACATGTATTGGTTATACATATTATTTCCTTGAATACTTTTCATTATGTACATTTTTTTATATTTGTGATGAAAATAAAACTTTTCATTTTTTAGTGCTGTTCATAACTTTCTACTAACTAAAATAATTCATAATTTTATAAATACATGTTTATTTAAATGTCTTTTTTATATTAAAAATTTAATCATTTTAATCTCACTAATTTAAATAGACATTTAACCAAATAATATTTTTCCAATTATTTTGAATAATCAGAACATGTGCAATTTCATTGTGGGAAAGTGATGACACATAATAATGGCTTATTATGTGTCAAATGTATTTTTATTATGATAATGTTAAGTTTCATGTACTTTTTTGATGTACATCTTCCAAAAAATATGAGTCTTACATTTTCAAACTAGTCTCTAGACAGAATTTTTATACTATCTTTTTAATCTCTAGAATGTACACTCTAAGTATGATGTACGTAAATTATTTTAGTTATTTATTGATTTTGGGCATCAAGAACAATTCTAGCCGTTATTGGTACTGGTATTTTCAGTTCTGTGTGAAGGAAAGATCAAATGGATTGTTTATTTTTTGTATTGTATGTTTTTAAACTTTTTCAGCCATTTAGTTGTTATCAAATCTTTCTTGCCACCCTGATTTGAAATAGTTGGCTTTCTTCTTAACTGTGTAGATAGTTTTGGGAATGATTACCCCATCCCATGTTAAGTTCTAGAATTCATAAAAATAGTATATTTCTGAACAGAAAAATAAAGCACACATTCATTTCTTTAAATCTTAAAAATAAAGGAAATTGAATATTAAAATGTTAAGAAGGCAGATAGAATTTCTTTTGGCAAATTTAAGCATGGCAGAATTTGCCAAAAAAAAAAAAAGGTGGTAAATGTTGTTTTATAAAAACATTTATTCTTTTGAGAATATGCGATGTAATGGGACCCGATGCTATTGCTCACTTAAAGATTATCGCCAAATGAGTTTGGCTCACTTCTTTGTTTTTTCAATTGTCAGTGATGTACTATATATAAGGTTGCTTAGTTTGCGATGTCCAAATTTTGAGACTCAATATAATTTGTTCCTAAACTTAAAAAGATTATACAAACTTTACAATACAAATATTAATGTAATGACTGAAATTGTAACTGCATTTTAAAAATTCAGGTTTGAACTGCAATGTACTACTTCTGAAAAGGTGTTGCTAAACGCTCATCTCTCAGTCTATTTTTAACAGTCGTTTCTTTGACTGTCAGAATTTATTATATTATCAAAGTTAAAAATTCACTTAAAAATGTCACATTCTGTGGTAGTTTCTCTTAACGACCCGTATACAGTCAGTTCCTCTGTAAATTTCAAAGATTTTACAATGCCTCTTATCAATAATACTAGTTAAGTAATATCATTTATATCAGTGCTTTCATCCATAGCTATGGAACAGAATTTAAATTGCCCAATCTTCGACTCTTAAAAGTCAACGTTTTTCGAGATAAACTTATAGTCTCAAAATTCTTTTTCTTATCTGACATAAAACATCATATACGTAGCATGTATTGATTTTTACTTAATTCATCATCACTGACAGCTTATTACTTCTAGCAATTTTGCATTCTACAATGAACCTGCATATGTAGATGCTGTTTACTTTCTTACAACAATTTTGCCAACCAGATAAGATAATAAATAAGATATAATATAAATAATCTAATATGATATAAGATTTTTTTTTTTTTCTTTCATATTCGACATTGTTTCTTTATTGAATTCTTATGCTTTGATATGAAATGACTGGAAATGTTTTATTCTTTGAAGAATGCTACAGCTACATTGCCGTTGAGTCACACTGGTTTATCCTTAAAACTGTAAAAAATATTTCCAAGTCTATTCATCTTTAAAAACATGATACTCTGGGTTAACTTTTTTTTATAGTAAACATTTTGAGGTTGAAATATTTTAACAATATCCATAATAACCCAAAAGGCAACATCATACTTTTTATACTTCCTCACCTTTGTTCACAATGAAGCCATCTTTCCATTCAACGTCATATTAGAACTCTCACCATAGACAAATATAGAAAGACATGCATCTATTTGTTCAATCAAGTTCACGCCATTATCAATGCATATTTTTATGAACCAATAAGCGTATACTATTATGTAATGTAAACACATGGAAGGCATACTAACAATCTTATAAAAAATATCCATTTATTTTAAAAAAGTCGTGAGAAACGCAACAAATTCCAAGTGACTATATTTTTTCTAATTTTCAAAGAGAATTCTAATTTTCGAATTAATATTTTTGCTAATAGAACTAGTAAAGATAATTTGATTGTGAAGCTGAAATTTCTCTGCTCATTAAAAAGTACTTTTATTCATTTTGAAGATTATCAAATAAATATCGATTCTAGAGGTAGGAAATTTTCAGATGTAACTCTGGTTATACTGTCTGGTTTCATATCACAAACAGAAATGCATTGGCCATAATTAAACTGTGCAGTGTAAATAAATGTCAGTGAAATGAGATTTATTTGCACTGAAGACAGATCTCTTTCTACATGAACTAGTTTTCAGCGTTCACGTAACATTCCTCTCTGTATTCGCATGAACCCTACACAATGTATATTGTATGTGTGAGCTAATATAGCCGAGCCTTTACAAATGTATTATTATATATTTTATAGAACCAATGTTATATATATACTATTATGTAATGTAAACACATGGAAATGTATTAATTTAACAATCTTATAAAAAATATCCATTTATTTTAAAGTCGTAGAAACGTTAAATGTTCCAATGACTATATTTTCAATTTCAAAGAGAATTCTTAATTTTCGGAATTAATAAAAATTATGTAGTTATTTTTCAATGAGTTAATTATTTGAATTTTACTTCATAAAAAAAAATTAATATTGAGTACAATATTAATTTTAAAAATTTATTTTTTATTTTGACAACTTTATCGATTTTTTTAAAGAGTGTAAATTTTTTATTTGCCATAAACTCCACTAAAACATCAAGCACAAAAATAATTGAAATAAAAATTGCTTTTGTTTTTAAAATAGCTATAAGCATGATAAATCACATCGTTGCAGTTTTTTACAATCTGTCTTTTATTTAATTTGAAATGACTATTTTAATGTTGTTTAAACTTATTATTGATTAGAAGAAATAAATAATTAAAGACACCACATCCAGATTATTGTGTTATCGATGAAAGCTTTGAATATCTTTTGGCAAGTGGCGTACCGATTACGAAGTGCCAATGGGTATAGACTCCCTTAACCTTCTCGTCTTAATTCATATGTATATTTACGATTTTAGTTAGCTGCTTAAGGTTAGTAAAAGATGCAAGATAAAGTTTCAAAAAATTAATATATGGTACTCAAAATTTAAAAAAATATTTAAAATAAATAAGAGTAAAATAAAACATAAAAATTAAAATTAATAGAATTTCAGTTAAAAATGCGGTACAATTAGGGAAAATGCAAATTAACTAGCTTCTTATTAATTTCATTGAATTGCAAAAGTCACAATAGTACCGAGATGAAAATGACGAACTCGTGATCTCCTCGCTTACCAGGCAGGCGCTTAATCCAACTAAGCCACGGCGCCTGTGTAAGTGAATCTCCTTGAAAAAAGGAAACCATTACGAATAAAGTTTCTGAAAGAATTAAGAATAAAAATTTATTCTTTTGAAAAATTAAGAATACAATTTTTCTTGAAAATAAAGAATTAAATTCTGTAATAAACTTTCCTTTAAGAATTACCTTCCAATGGGTCTTACTTTATTAATGTAGAACACTTTACAGCCTCCCTCTTTACAAACAAATTTAAAAGGGGTTTTGAAATAAAATACCCTTTGTTTTAATTTTTTACACTAT
>BPLR01014340.1:0-36963 GCA_021605095.1 Caerostris extrusa | reverse complement strand
CCAGCAAATCTTTGAAATCTTTTTCACTTTGTCATATCTCGAGATCTAAAAGCAAAATTTTTTGACTTGCGGGTTTTATCCCTTTTTTCTTGTATTCAGAGGAACGAAACTTTACTATTGTGCCAGTTTTTGAAAAAATGAGATAAACTGGAACAATGCGGAGAATGACACGCCCAAGTCAAAATGAAATATCAAAAGCTACTTCGACAGCAAATCTCAAGAAAATCAGTCAATAATTTCACTAACTCGCTGAAAAAAGATTAATCGCTTAAATTTAGAATATTTTGCTGATACGTTTAAAAACAATTGCTGTGTTAGATTTTGTTGTTGTGATTTTTTTTTTAAATATATCAAATTTATAGGTTATTTAGGACGTCAGCTGTTTGATATTTCGGGAAAAAGAAAACAATAAAATAATTGTGATTTGTAGATGGATTTTTTAGTGAAATAGCATTGGCCGAATAATAAAAAATGTTTTTAATTGATTTATTGTGTAATTTTGGACAAATATGTATTTCAAAATAAAATTGATGATTTGGCCGCAATTCTTATAATAAGTTTAACATAAAAAAATTAAAGCTAGGAAAAAAAAGGAATATAAAATTTTCTCTAAGGTTAGTATTTACCACCTTCAAACTTTTAGAACGCCTTGTAAAGTACTACGCTACTACGTCTTCTTCTACATTCAACTTTCCTGTACAGTAAGTAATTATTAAAAAATGGCATAAATCCTTTATTTTCGATTTATTATCCTTTATTTTCGGTCACCTTGCATTAACTTTAATATATTACTCGGAAAATATTATTTGTAGAACGATTTCATAAAATTTCTACTTCATATTTTGTTTTTCTGTATTATTGTCTATTTTTCTAAATATACTATTAATTATAATTTCATGTGGAGGGTATTTTATACATTTTGATTGAATTTAACACAGACAAATTATTGATTTAATTTTTGAAAGAATTAATTTAATTTTTATTTTTTATGATTGATTTAATTTTTTACACAGACAAATTTAATTATTTCAAGCAAATGCAAGTAATTATTCATTTAATTTGTAATTTTATTGAAATATTTACTACAAAATGCATATTAGAAATAAATACAATATTATAATCCCATCAAATGCCGCTCTTTCCTTGTTTTTATTTATAGTTAATAATAGTAATAAGTATATCATTAATAATAAGTATATCGTTAATAATAAATAATATTGAATAATCTCTTGAAAATGTTGGGAATACCGGGTTTTAAAATACTGTGAAAAATTAAGTATGGAAATGATCAAAAATTGAACACAGACAGTTTCACCTCTTATCCTTTAAAATTAATTTTAATTTCTAAAATCTTTGTCCATATTATTTTTCTGAAATCCTTCTTCATATAATAATATAAGAACGATAAATTATTTGCAACATAAAACATAAAAGTAAAGATAAAATTTCAAAAAGGGTTGCCAATAATTAATGAACTACTCAACATAAAAACTAAAAATATAATGGTTTACTTTTAATTTTTATCAAAACTGTAAACTATATATTTAAATATTTTTTTTTCCTCTTATTTACCTGATTTACAAATCAGAAATGCTATTAACTTTTAAAAATTTTTATTAATGGTAAATAACTGCATTATCATGAACTAAATATTCACGAAAAGCCTGTTTGTGGGTGTTTATCAAATTGTTTGAATGGAGCAATTTAGTTATAAAATTAATTGATAATGGATAGAATGGAATTCCATTAAATTAACAAATAAATCATTAGTTTCTATTATTTAAAGTAAATATTTTTATATGTATATATCATGAAATTAAAGTACTTTGATATTTATATTACTAAAGATTTATCATTCTTTAAGACTATTTAAAAAATAAAATTTTTTATTTTCATTCATAAATGAATAAAAACTGAATAGTAACTAATAAATTTTCTTATGAAATAATAACCTAAAAATCTTGATATCTTTTTCTAGAGTCGCTGTCTTTCAAGATCTGATAAAGATATAAAGCTCTGATGTATCACCATTAGCTAACTTCTGTGAAAAAATTGTCACTTCACTCTTTCGGTTTACAGCGTTAAGCCTTTACTCTACCGAACTATGTGATATCTTTAACGTTTCCAAACCTTCCTTAAAAATAAATAAATAAAATAAATAAATAAACATCAAACAATTCTGTAAAAGAAGCAACCCGTTTCAGAAGGTACTGGTCGATCCCCAGATTGAATGACCTCCACTCTTCCAATGCGAAGAGAAAGAAGAAACCGGATTGAACGAAAAAAAGAAAACAGCGAAAAAGGTACGTCGATACGGTAATTCTCTGAGTTACAGCGGTTTTATACCTATATCCCAAACCCGATTTCGCTGCTGCCTCCTACCTTCACCGCCATGGAAACAGAATTAAATAAAAAGACAAAAAAAGCAGACAAAACAATGGATTGTTCGATTCCTGTGTCGTGTTGTTGTTGAGCTGGAAAGAAAGGGGACTGAGGCGTCCCGTGGGAACGAGGGAAGGACCTCCGAAATCTCGCAAAACGAGGGAGGCGAGCTCTCCACTCTGCTTATGTTTTTATCGGCCTTCAAAAGTGAAAAGTTCCCGCCAGTTCTGCAAGTGAAATGGGCTCCCCAGATGTCTTCTGGCAGAGCAAATAGCGTGGTAACTCATTGAGCTTAAAGATTTTTGGAGTTCTTTTTTCCAGAAGAATGAATAGTATGGGGTATGGGTATGGGTAGGAAGGGATAGGAAACAAAACAGATTTATTGATTTATGATAACGATTAATTCATTGGTTCAATGAGTGAATAAAAAGGGTGCTTTACTAATATTCGTTATATTTTTAATATCTAAATAAGGTAAATGATGATTTACTACCAGAAAAAATTAACTAAGGATTTAAATATAAATGCACTAAATGCTTTTATAATTTAATTTAATCCTTTTTTTCATCTCTGCTTATTAATTATTTTTTATTTGTTTTTATATGTTTATATATTAAATATAAATGAAAAGAATAATAAATATAAAAAATGAATAAATAAACACATTTCTCGATTTGTTTCGATTACTTCAAATCATTATATGTCTCTTTCTTTTAATTCTTTATATATATATCTGGACAAGTCACCTATTAGTCTTTATCTGCTTTGTTTTTCAATGTATTATCTTCTAACTTCAAGGACTCCAACTCAAGATAGAAGCTAGCCTCGCACCAACACAAATCGTCTTTATAATTTAATTGTTCAATATAATTTTTACCTGCATGTAACATCTATAAATATAAGAAACAGAATGTACATCTCGTGTAATCTCCATACAAAAATGATGTGCAATGAGATCTAAAGTGGTCAAGACGCTGTGTGTATGAATTCTGAATACCTATGGTTTGGGTTATGGTTATGAAGCTGTTAATCTGAAAAAGTTCGAACCACTCATCTCTTTGAGTTAAAAAAATCGAATTAAACAACGATTCAAAAGAATTAGAGATTGGTTTTTGCATTTATTTTAGTTAACAATTTTCAATTATTTTTAATTTTGTTTTCAAGATTTGTATTTTTAAGTTTTGCATTTCTTTAAAAATGAGGGATTATCAAAGTAAAGCGAAGTAGAAGTGTTATGATTTATTAGGAAAACGACTTTTATTTTATAAGTTTGATGTTATAAATTTAGAAAATTAATAACTAAATAAGGAATATATAAATCATGAATCCCAGCAATCACTCGCGTTTTTATAGACCAATAACACAGCAATTGTAAGAGATTGTATCTTACTGTTCAACACATGTTTATAGCAAGCACAACAGCGAGGAAATATTAATTATGTCTGTTTCACCTACGATTATTATTATTGAAATTATTTGTTGTAATAATTGCAAAATCTAAGCAAAAGAAAAATAATTGTTATTTACTCAAAGGTAATTTGTTTTCTTATTAAATTTCTAATAAATATGTGTGTTTAATGCGTTTTTTTTTTTTTTTAAAGTTTTCAACTATTGTATATTTCAAAATTGTGTAGCTTCAAAAATAAGTTCTGGCTAAAAATGTATTTAAAACTAGAGATTTGAAAGATAATTTCAATAACATCAGCATAACATTTGTTATTTTAATAGTAACGTACATTCTCACTAAAATTATATATTTAATTTTTACATCAAAAATAATCATGTTGTCGTTATTGTTCATTAAATGCATTGATAAAAATATATATTTGACGAAAACAAAACCCCATATAACAATAATGCAACCTATGAATAGTTAATTACCAACTGAGAAACAGTTTAATTACAAAAAAAAAGACTATTATTCTGAGAATCTTTAATTTAGCATCTCCCAAACTCCTAAAAAACAATTTCCAAGATGATTGGGCCAGAAGCTAAATTTTCTGTCCCATTCAAGAAGTTCTGCAACTGTACATCGTGAGCAAATGATCCGCGAATACAGTAACAATCCATGAATACATTTAGGGGAGACAGAACCTATCTCAGGAAGATTGATTTTTGTTTCACCCCATCATTTATGATTTATGACAGAATATGTGTTTCTCTCTAAATTCAAAGAAATCGGTTTTGTGTGCATCTTTCTGTCTTCTTTTGCTTTGAGATTGTATCTATATGGATTGGCTAGTCCATGCGCAGCATTTTCTATTTACTATATAAGGCTCTTATTTGATATACTTTTTGGATAGATTGAAAAGTTGGTGGAAGATGTGTTATATTTATGGCACACTGATTTATTGTCTGGGCCTCAAAGTCTTCAATTACCTAAGTATTTTAAGAGATCAATTAAGTTCCATTATTTTTTAAACACTGATATTGGCCAACAGAATCGCTGGCCCTTAATATTATATAAAATAGATCCTGTATTAAAAGATTATGTGGTTTTGTAATAATTGAACGATAATACACTATTAAATGTTTTAAAAAAATTAAATTCACTATTAGATTTTCTTTCATTAAACATATTTAATTCGTGGAATCACTTGCAACAAGGGTATTAGAATTAGCATTCTTACAAAGAAATTTACAAGACTTTATGCTGATTTTATTAGATTTAATGTATGCTATGCTGCGAGAAATCAACAAACAATATTACTTGATGAATTAAGATTGTTTCGCTGTATAGAGGATGATTTGAACTTACTACTGTGCGCAAAAAGTAAAACCAAATATTTTTTTTTTCAAAAACTCTTTATTTATTCTACCAAATTTATTTCATCGCCTTCAAAGTAACCCCCTCCGGACACAATGCACTTATGGCAACTTTTTCCAATCATCAATGCGTGCTAAAAAATCATCGGCAGGGATGTCCTTCAAAGAACGCGGCGATTCACCTTGAATCTCTGCAATCGACTCAAAATGGTGTTCCCAGAGTGGTCTTTTGAGATTAGGGAATTGTCGGATGTCGCCCGGTGTGAATACAGTGGTTGTGGAACGATATGGGGTTTCATTTTTGGCTAAAAAGTCACAAAAAGAATCAACGCAGTGTGAGTTGACACATTCAGTGTTTTCGGTACCAATCGAGATTTCATGTTTTGAGGCCCAAAATGGAATTGACCGATCCATTTGAAATTCCAAAATCCTCAGCAAGGTCTCTAATTGTAAATTGACGGTTTAGGTTTATTTATTAGAGGTTTAGATTATTTATTTAGGTCGTTTATATTGAGCCTCGTCTTAAGAATATCGTCTTTTTTCCTCTTAAGAAAGAAGGAAAAAAAATGGAAATTCCATAAGCCCCGGGAATTTTAAATTGAAAATTGATCTTACTTTTTGGACATAGTAGTATCAGGCAGGAAGTTTTTGTTTTAGTTCATCAGCGCGCAATCGTTAATTACATTTATTCAAAGAAATTTCAGCTGACTAAAAATTTCTTAATAATAAGTCTATTAAAAAATTTTATTTTTAAATATTGCCGTGTAGAATACTCAGTGATAATTCAAATTGATACAGAAATAGTTATAATGTTTCTATTCATTTTTATTTTCATTTTTGTGTTTTATAAATAATGAGCAAAATTATTATTCAAATAATAAAGGAGTAATTATTTTTATTAGAAATTAACTTTATTTGGTTTTATAAAACATCTTTGTTAATTAATAAATTAATATAATTTTTAAATAATTATAAAAATAATAATTTTAATATAAAAATTAATAAAAATTTAAAAACCTTTTTAATTAATTTCTTAAAAATAATAATTATAAAAATTAATTTTTTAAAAAAAATTAATTTAAAAACAATTAATTTTTAAAATTATTAATAATAAAACTTTAAATAAATGATACAAAATAAATAATAATAATATAGATTATTTTTTTAATTAATTTTTAAAACAATAATTTGTCCTATATTTTAACTTATGTTTTTGTAGGAAATAATTGGTGCCAAGTTTAAAAGATACCAAAAATATTTTTTGCGCAAGTGCTGCAGCAACATATGTTTGAGCTGATAGAGACCTGAAGAGAAAATTTTATCAACAACATAACCTAAACAGATTTATCCTCTTAAATTAGGTTTTATCATCATGTTTAACATTGAGTTAGTCCACCAATAATCCCCATACTTCACTCTGGCAAGGCAAGCATTCATTGTTATTGTAGCACGTAGTATTTAAAATTTATAGTTAATAATGCTATAAAAAGCATTCATTAATGATGCAGTACGTAAAGAAGTAATACTTCCTTTCATGACTATTTCTTGCTCTCCACGTCACTTGCGCCTATGCATCTCCATATAAAATATGTTTAATGTAATATACTTTGTAAGACCTTAAATATTGTCCCAGATAATACACTCAAGAGCCAAAACATTATGAGCACCCCTACATTTGCCATGAACTCGCCTGGATGACGTGGAAGGCACGTGATCAGGTGGAGTGGTATTTAACTGGTATTAAGTGGTGGTATTAATCCATGCCAAGGCGGGTTGATGCTGCGTTGCGCGCCAAAAGGGAGGCCAACTCGTTATTGACAGGTGGTCATACTGTTTTTTGGCTCTTGAGTGTATATCAAGACCTTAAATATTGTCCCAGATAATATACTATCAAAATTATGATAAAAATAATTATGAAAATGATAATTTTTTAACAAATAATTAATTTTTATCAATATTTTTACCTTTATTTCAGATCAGAATCGTTTTGTGTGTTAAATTTTTAAATGAAATTTTATAAAATTTTAAAAATACTTAATTTAAAAATTTAGTATTTTTAGATTTTAGAAAAAAAGAGTTATAATTTATAATAAATAAACATACCGTAAAGTGTAAATAATAGTGAATACATATGAAATATATATTTTATAAAAATTTTTGAGTACAATGATATAAATGGTAATGACGTATAAGCACTAAAATTCAACAAGCGCACAAACAAATTTACAAATTGTTAAAAAGCAACTTAAACATTTGAATAAATATAGATATCACGATTTTACATAAAATATTTTTCCTGAAATTATTGATCTATGAATAAAACACTAGTATTCTATTTCATGTTTATAAAATTCAGGCAGAATTTCGGAGAAAAGAGTTTCTCGTAAAATATTTATGATTTAAATTTCGTGCGAATAGACTTTTCATAACCACATCTTTACATTTTCTCCTTGAAAAGAAAAGAGATTTATCAACAAGGTTTTTTTCTATTTTTGTGTAAACATTTTTATTTTTCAAATAGAGTAAATTATAATTTTTAATATTGTAGAATTGAGGATATTTTTATATCAGCGAAAATATAAATGTGAATAAATAATAAAAAGTTCATCAATTTCGCACAATGCAAAAATTTTAAACTAACAATATGAATTTGATAAAAACAAACAATAAATCGTGAATATGAATATATTCACGGGAGTGTTTTCATTTTCGAGTGTTTTTTTAAAGGGATTTGGAAGTAAAATATTACAATATTGAAGAAACATTTTTGTAACATATTACAATATTGAAGAAAGATTTTGGAATTAAAATATTACAATATTGAATAAACATTTTGGAATTAAAATAATCTTTGGAATAAGCACAATTAAATAATTTATGCTGAAATAGATTATAATTATTATCATTATAGTTATGCTCGAAAAGTCTTTTGAATAATAAAAGAATATGAATATTAACCAAGAGATTAGGTGACTGATTAAGATCGATAATTTGTATTTGTTGAGTATTTGAGAAGAATGAATTATTATTCGTGGTAGGGGATCAGGTAATTAGCAACGTGGAACAGTGGCTATAAAAGGCTCAGGGAATTATTTACTATTTCTTGAAAAAAATGTGAGAGGAAACAAAAACAATGTGGAGGGAATTTGTGGAAATTGTAAACTATGGCAACAATTAATATTAATAATGAGCTGGAAATTACAGAATAAAAAAGAGTAATGACATAGAAATGCTTCAGGGATACTATTATTTAGCAGATTATTCTTGAGATTTTGGTGTTCATTTTAAAAAGTAGTGTTGTTATATGTGGATTAATTTTCACAAAAGATTAATAAGGCTGATACGATGTATAGTGTTACAAATATTGAAGTTTCAAGGTGTCAGTCTATTGATAGTGAAGGGGAATAATTTTTTTTTCAAAAAAATATTGATTTGTGGGAAATTATGAACATAAATATTAATATCGAAAAATTCAGCTTGAAGGTTGCTGTTATTTGACATTTTTGTAAAAAATAAGCTCTTTTGGGAAAATGTCATGATAAATGTTTCGAAAATTAGGATGATTGAAAACAATTAGATCATCTTCATATCAAAAGACTTGTTTGCTAATTCGACAATAATTTTTATTCAAAGTATTGTAAGTAAAGTTCGTATTGATATATGTTTAGAAACTTGTAGAACACCTTCAGCTTTGATGTAAATATTCTTATTATTGAAATTGTAATACCTGAAAATGCAGAAATTACAGAGATTTATCTAGTGGCAGAACTTTTCCTTTAGAATATCTTGATAATATTGATAAAGAGAGCATATATATATATATATATATATATATATAATACATACCTGGATAACAATAAACTTGCGGTTATCCTTCTGAGGAGTTTTAAGGATAATTGTTCTGCATTTCGGTGTCCCATGTTAACCCCTTATAGGTAGCCTAATTATCGAAGCGAACGCTTTACAGGCACGGTCCATATACCACCTACTCTCCTCGGTCCTAAATGTAGAGACTACAACGGATGACACCAGTGGTCTTAACTCGGTGTCCATCGCTACATGTCTACGAGTCAAGCGTTTAAGCCATCTTAGAAAGCTTTAAATGCAACTTCGTTTGTTAGATTTCGAATAATTTGCTAAGAAATGTAATGCATTATATCTACCAGATAGACCCAAGACATATTGGATTTTCATTATCATCTTGAAACCTGGCATCACTTGAAAAAACTATAGTTCTCAGTGGGTTCCTACCCACTGTGGGGTTCCAGGCAATGAAAAAGCCTGCTTCCTGGCTAAAAGGGGGGCTTTAATCACACAAAAAATATCTCGTCCTATACCCTTCCACTCTATCAAAAATCTCATCAAAAGATCAATTAAAGTCCGCGCTCAAGAAGACCTTTATAACCGCGTTTCCCAAAATCCTGGAAGAATGCCATCCCAAATCTATGTAATGTTTCAAGGCGTAGAGCAGTCGCTCATTTCCCGACTAGCCACTGGACATGACTGCCTGCGTAAACATCTGTACAGACTCAAAATTGTTCCTTCCCCGATATGCACTCTGTGCAGCTCTGGAGAGGCCATGAACTCCACATATCTACCTCACTGTCCTGCTCTGAGCAAGACTTTTTCTCGCCGAGGGATATTGGGAGGCTAGAGATATGTTAGATTACAGAACTCTGTTGCAGCATGTTTTGTTTTTTCTCTGTTCTTTTTATTTTCGTTGTTCTGTAACTGTTCATAATCTGCCATTGGAAATTAAAAAAAAATATCTACCAGCTAGTTACGACTTTTCTTTTTTTTTCTTTCTGTTTTTTCTTTTTTAAAAAGTAAGAGGAAAAAAGGCATTATTTTTCACCTTATACATGAATTCTAAATTATTCACGACTGCCATAAGCCATTAACTTGCAAAGCAACCGCAATAATGCATGCACATATTTGGGGACTTCATTCGAAATCAGCAAAGTTGATATTCAGCGTATTTTACGCAGCACACCAGCAGAACCTTTTAGCGTAAAGATCGAGGGGAGGGTTCCCTTTTCATCCACGGACCTCAGAACGCAGCGCATTTGAATCAGCTTTCTATTGGATGAGGTTGCAAATTCTGCAAGAAATTAAATTTGCATGGGATATGTGAATTTCGGAACTGTGCGCATAACACACATGAGCAGACACCGATCTATAATATTCCTCTCCCAGGCGAACAGAAGCCAGTGATATGGTATTTACAGAATTCATGGCACATACCAGATATCATGTATATTTTGCTCCTGGTTATTTCGCTTATTTCCGACAGAATGTAGTTAAATCAAATGAAATATTATAATAATATTTATCAATTATTTTAATAACATATGAATTTCGTTATAAAGTGTTAGTTTGTTATATTTCAAGATATTTGTTAATAGCTAAAGATAGGTAAATATTTTGCGTCTTGACTTTGTATAGATGGGAAAAGTTTGCATTAGTTCCACGAACTATTTAAATAAATGAAGTATAAGCGAAATATGCATGAAAGTTACAAATGTTGGAATTTCTGAACGCTAAATTTCGTTAACATTTCGTTAATGTTTGTTTGTTAAGAAAGTTTATCAACTTAAGTTTAAATTTTAATACATTTCGCTTTTGGCTGTATGTTTTCGTGAATTTTTAACGATTTTTGTTGATGCCGTATACACTTCAGTCAGATGCAAATAGTTAATCAAATATAGTCAACAGAATTTCGTTTATTTTAATGACGTAATCTGCAAAGGCAATCCGTAAGGACAAAATCTGGGCATGAATTCCCACTTGCGACATCTTCAACCCCAATTGTATGAGTTTCTGATCAACTGATTTCATACCCGTTCTAAAATAGAAACGGGAACATTCGTTTGAATCGTCTTTCCAGATTTCAAATCAGATTTCTCTAGTTCAGGAACTTAATACCCCATCAGTCAGTTGTTTCTATCCCCCTACTCTTTAATTAGCCTAATAATTTCAAAAGTGTCAATTACACGAACTATCACTTGAGAATGCTTTGTTCCACGTAAATATTTACCATCTCAATCAATATCGAAGATTTTGACCTAAACTCTCGAAATTTGGAAAATTAGTACATTTTAATTAATTTATTATGAGACGAATAAAAATGATTCGTTTATTGCTGTAATATTATATGATGCATTAAATCTAAATGAAATTTGTGTGTTAACGTTGAGGATGAATACAATAAATCTCTTTATTGGAAAATTCTTCCATTGGGCTTGAAGAAATAGAAGTTGGATACTAATAATCCCAAATGCTGTTAAAAAGATTATGGTTTTTAAAATGGGATTATGCAGGCGATCAACTACCTATCGAATCAGTGGTTCTTTCAAAATGCTGAAGAAGTTTCGCACGATAGTTTTCCATATGCATATATGTAAGACTTGTGACCCAATGTTAACGTGTGTGTAAAATGCAAAAGTGTTCAAAATGTGTACAAAATGAAAAGGTAGCAAATGTAGAAAATGCAAAAGTCCTTACTTTAAGTTTCCATGATTTTAGAAAACTGGAGATTTGATAGCAATTATGATAGTGTATGAAGGAGTTTGATATGGACCCGTCAAGTTTATTTGGTGCGAGTGTTCCGTGTTTTATTCCAAGCGACATGAGAATGAGCGACAGTATCCCCAAAAATGTCCTCCAGAAAGGAGTATCCTCCCTTAATCATACATCTTTGCAGATAAAATGGTATACTGCTGTGTATACTGTGTATCCATACTGTTTGTGACAGTACGATGGCTGGCTGTACCAAAAAATGCTTAGACTTAATAAAAGATTTTTATTAACAAAAAATATTTAGTCACATATTCAAATCACAATTTTCGTTTTCCTTTAAAACATGATTATAAAAAATTATAGAAACCAAAGATACTAAATAAAACCCACATATCTATCCCTAAACCTATCCTATGTACATTTCAATCGATAGGATATGTTAATAATATGACTGTTTTAAGCATAATCTTTTCATAAAAATTGTGCCAATTTTGAAGAATATCTCATAAAAAGTGCATAATAATCAATTTGATGTGAACTTTATAATTTGACACTTCATGAATCTGAAAAAATGTAAATATTGAGATTTTTTTCTACATATCGACTCTATCGACTTCTAACATCGATTATTTTTTTAATTTTGTCGTATACTACATATGTATTTTCTACATACTAATTTAACTTCGAGCTTGTTTCTTTTGCATATTAATTTTGTATTTGATCAACATATCACTTTCCAACACACAGATTGATTACTAGTTATTATATAAACAATTTTTATGAATAAAATTTTTAACGTAATCCAACAACTAGTAAGCTTTGATAATTTGTTACGTATCAACTTATTAAGATAATCATTTACTTTTGATATTTTATCAATATCATTGATATTTTATTAATCATATATTATCATTTATTTTTGATACTTATTACTAGTCATTTAATTTTTACACTTGTTATTTAATTTTGATACCTGTTATTTATAATATTTTTGACTTTTCATCAAATATCAAACATATCATTTTAACATATACCAAAGCTATACGAAGAGCATATACTTCTATATTTTTGTATTATATATTTATATACAATACACCATTTAAAAAAGAAAAATATACTTCACAAGAACATTTCTTTGCAGGTATAGAAAAAAAAAAACAATATTGAAATAAATGGTAAAAAATGCAATTGCACTTTATTAATTTTGCTTAAATACTACGAGCTAAAAGAATATTATCATTATTATGTAATTAGAAGAAATATTATGAAATATAGTATATTTTTAGAAAAAAGTTATGCCATAAATTTCTATTCATTTTCTGCAATGACATTTTTTTGTTCTAATGTAGCTGGCAAACACTTAGACAGTTGTCTTTGATGTCATAAGGCCAGCGCTAGCACAGACGTTAGTCCCTTAGCACTATATAGGAGGCTCGTGCAGATTGAAGACAAGCTGCGGACGTGGAGTAGCCCTACACCACCGCAACGCTGTACGATCCTGTTAGATCGAGATCTACGGTTTAAAGCAGATTTCGAACCACTACAAACATCCATGACACCGTCGGGACTCGAACCCGAAACCTGCGCTGCCGAGCACCAGAGCTTTCGCCACTCGATCATCAAGCCCCGCAATCTACATATAACTTCTGTTATTCTCCATAAGGGGCTAATAATGTATATAATGTAATAATATAGTGTATCTAATAGTTGTGCAATAAATATATCTAATATTTGTGTAACACGTGTATCTAATAATTGTGTAATAAATGTATTTACTAATTTTTCCACTCAGAGTATAAATTACAATTATTTTCTTCCTATAGACATTGAATTTATTTGAATCTGGAGAAGGTAAATGCGGTCTTTTTATTCAACGGCAGATCTCTCCCTCCAGCGGGCGAATGCTGCACAAATGGTGTCATTATCCCTCCTGCATCCAATAGAATCTCGTGGCCGAATCGAATCTGAAGCCGGAAACGATTGCATCGGTCTTGAATAGAGACCTGGGGGAGGGGGAGCACTGCTCTGTATTCGAGTTAAAACAATGGCCTCGAGACCTGCATTGAATGCGTCAGCGCCAACGTAAATAGACATCCACCCTTTACACCAGAGGGATAACATTAAACAGAGAAGCAGAAACTGCAACGTTTCAATTAATTCGACATTCACTGTATGATCAAATGAAAAGGTAGTGAAATAAATAAAGCATGGCTTTATTATTTCATTAATGTATTTTACTTAATTTATTTGACAACCTTAGCAAAAAAATAGGATTAAAGTATTGCTTAGTGTTTCTGAATTAGTGAAATCGGGTTCGAAACACAATATATAAAGATGAACCAAACGTTTCTCTACCTATACCAGGAGTAGGCATTATAAATCTATATGCGATCAATGGCTAAAAAGAAGGACACTCACTTTTTCAAAATCCTAATTCAGGTTCAGCTTAGAAGGGCTACGCAGTATATCCTAATCAAAAGGAATCTGCTAAATATCTGCCAATTTAATGGCGAATGATCTCAATTCAAATAGTCTGGCACTACGAAATAAAAAAATTGGAAGGAGTTCTACAGCTTTTAATAAAAATATGATAAGCAGTTCCAGATTTCAGATATTGAAATGTGGTTTTTATTAGTGAGACATAAATTTGAATAATTAAGAAACTATAGGTTTTTTTTACTCATTAGATGCGTGTCAATTTAATTTGTAAGAAAATAAAACTGCATAGTGACAACAGCGTCATTTCACTTTTATATCGCACATAGAGAAAACCAGTGAAAGCACTCATTCAGGAGAATTTAAGTCAAAGAGAAATGTTTCTTCTTTGTTGAATAACAATGGACATCATTTACTACTTATTAATATCACGAATAACTCACCGATAGTCGACTCAACAATTTTATCCATGAACAACTCTGAATCAAGACCGCACACATATCAGACCTAACTTGTTCTCGATCTAATAAAATTACATCGTTTATTGTATACGAATGAATCGAACGAAATGCCAATTGAAATTAATAATAAAAATTAATATTTGTTCTGCTAACAACACAATTATATAATTATGAATTAATACACTATGTCCAAGCAAGCTCTATTAATTATTGATATTTTTAAAATATATAACAGTATATGACGAGCTATAAAAGACCGTGTATTGATTCTCAGAGTCCTTTTTATTTGTTGCTTATTAAAATATTTTTTGCAAGTTTGTGTTTTAAAAACTTGTTTTAAATTAGAATATATGAGACCTTTTTGCATTGGATTTTTAAACATTTAGGAATATAATCGGAGAAATAATTTTTTTTTTTCGTATTTTTATTTACTTAATAAGAAAATTTTAAACAGCCTATTAAAAATAATTTAAATGCGAAAATTGTTAAAGTGCAATTAATAAGATTAATTTAATCAATATAATATGAAAAGTTACGAAGTAATATTTTACATTATTATATAAAAATTAATTAATGAAATTTTAAAGTGCTTCTTAATTGATATCATTTCATAAGTAATGCATTTTTTATTGTCTAATAAACTTAATATAATAATTTAATATTTATAATATATTTACGAAGAATAATAATATTTTTATAATAATGAGAATATTATTTCAAATTTATTTTAAGAGAATCCTACATATATTTTGATATAGAATTTCATAAATAGATTCTTGATTTTCAGAAACATTATAATTATTTTACTCTTTATTCATTTCAGATATTCTTATCAACATTAATATAAAGCCAGTTTTTTATTCTTATAAACATTGTAAATTTCATTTATTATTTTAATTTTTTGTATTTTTTTGAATTTTTTTTTTTTATGTATTTTAGTTTTAATACACGTATGTATCTATACAATATTTAATTAATATTCGCATCATTTTATCTTTTACATGTTTCTTATTTAATGATTTATTTATTTCACATTATTTTTCATAATTTGTTCTTATGAAATTCGTATTTTCCTTTAATATTTAAATACGTTAATTTATTAATTTTGATAATATTGTTTATCTTATATTTTATTTTCATGTATGAAATTACTTATTTAATGTGTGATTAATATGAGCTTCAACTTTTCTTTTCGTGTTTAAAGATTTTATGTATTTTAATTAATTTTTGAAAGCTGCTTAATAAAATATTTGTCTTTTTATTTTCATTCCATTACTTAAATGGGAAATAAATCATTTCACTTAAAATATATTAAAATAAATTTTCTTTTGATCTTTTTTCAAAATTCCAATTTTAATTTTTAATATGATTATTCAACAGAATATATTAAAATAAGAGGGATAATTGCTATTTTAACTGACACTGTTTAAACCAGACTATTCTGCTAGTAAACATTGAAATATAACATATTTTAAAATTTGCAAGGAATACATTTTATTATAATGTTGCATATAATGAAATAAATTTGAATTAAAATGCTGCGAAGTATATACAATTTTTAAAAAATAGAACTAGTCATTGGGGAAAGACTCGTGATCCGGTAGCTAGTTGCAGAAGGACTCAAGTTCGAAATCCGGATGACACCTATTACTGCTTACAGAAATAAAGGCTGACTCGAGGCTCAGTAGGAACATGATCCGTTGGTGGGCATTAAGGCTGAGGTTCAATCCACTGGTGGATTTGTTGTAAGACCTGCTTCAAAAACAAGGAGACTCGATGGCTTCTCTGATGTTCAGCATCTTGCCCCGTTTGTCGGACTATCTGATGGGAGTTTTCTCGGTTTTCTTCCATACGATACGCAAATGCGGCGTAGTTCCCTTATTAAAAATAGAATTTGCCTCTTTTTTCCCTCCTTCCGTGAGGGATATGACAACAACAACAACAAAAAAAATAATCAATGGAGGTTTAATAAGGATAATCACATTCATGCAGCTTTTCAATAAATCTTTAGATGCTGACAGACATAAAGTTAAATGTCTGTAACACAACGTGGAATAGCAATAGAACGATAGTTGCGAGACGCATAAAACCAAGAGTGAAACTCCCTTAGGGGCACATCTTCTTTAGAGTCACACGACCCCAGAGTGACCCAGTTATCTTTGCCTTCATGCTTTTCTTTCTCTTCCTTTCCCTTTTTATCGTTAGACCACAGCACTGCCCACAGTTATACCATCGCTATACGAAAGCTGTCTAAAGCACACTTCGTGGTTTATATTTTTTGTAACCCGTTACGTCTATTTTAATCTACCCAGTAATGCAAAACTAATTCCATATCATCTAATATATTCGGTTTAATTTTTGTTTATTTTACTGGTACCCCAAAAAAAAGGAATGCAATTTATTCGTATGCCAATTGTTATAAGAATTCCCCATTGTTAAGGGAATCGTTATATTATCTGCTTTGCGAGGGAAATTTCGGAGGTTATTCACATGTATTTTCACTAAAAATACACGTGAAAGTGAAGCATAGAATATGAAATAGTACAAGTTGCGTGTATATGTGAGTTCTGTCATGTTTGTTTATCATCATCAGTTTCAAAACCGTATTTTCATTGCGTACCATAACTTTGTGTTTCATATTATCGATAGATTATGGTCCAATTAATTATGCCAACAAAAAAGGGAAAAGTAAGTGATGAAAATTAAGCGTTTAATGAAAACTGAGAATTGGACTATTTATCTGCAGCGATAATAATGAAATTCTGTTTATGATTTGTTTACAAGTTATGTATATAAATGAAGAATATATTGTTAAACGACATTACACATTGCATGAATAAAAATTTAAATGGAATATCAATAGACATAAAATTATTGTAGCCCAGTATAAGAAAACGCTTATCCAACAAACAAGTATTTTTTTTAAAAATAATAAGTTTGGTATTTTTTTATGAATTTTCTTTACAATTAGTAAAATTCAAAAACACCATTCAGAGATGGACTTTTATATAAAAATTTGCAGTTATCACGTTTCAATGCTTTATGCAGCCTAAATTGATAGACAAAATACTGAACATGGAGAACTTTGCAACTTTTTGAGTTGTGAATAGAAATACTTATATTTTTAAAAATGTAATAAAAATCGGATACGATTGAATTCTAACACAAAAAGACACGATCTTGAATTCCTCTCTGATATTGCATTTTTAACTGATAAGACACAACATTTGAACGAATTGAATTTGGCAAATAGGTTACAAGGCAAACAATGCATTTTGATTTACTTGTATGCGTATGTTAATGGATTCAGTGGTAGACTGAAATTCTTCAAAGCGTTACTAGAAAAACAAGATTTTTTTATTTCATAGATGCAAAGGAAATTGTATAAAGAAGGAAAATTGCGTGATCCTATGTGTATCAATTTTCTGCTGGCAATTTTCATTAGTATCCAACTAGTGGACCCTTGATTACATACGCAGCTAACTTGCAATCTGTCTCAAGTTTGAGTCCGATGACTGTCTCCATTGCACTCAAGCTGCCGGATGAAAATTTATCAAATTTTCTCCCTATTATACCAAAATCCGCGTTAGTTATAAATATCATGCGATGAAAATTTCCAAAACCTTTCTAATCATTCTAATCCTGTGGACAATTCATGGCATTCAAAAGTGGAAAACAAAGTCCAACAATGCACTTTCAAAAATTGTACTTAATAATAGAACTGGCTTTGGACGTATTATTTACGAGGCACTAATGCAATTTAAATTATGAAACATTTCTTATCATAATTAATTAATTAAACCGTAATTACAGTACATGGTAATTATTACAGTAATAGAAGTAAAATGTGCATTTTATATCATATTTAAAGCGTGTAATGGTTATATTTTTATCTTAATTTATACCTTTTAAAATGGTTAGTTGGGGAAAGGACTGCAAAGATCAATGTCTGAACCAAGAATATGTATACGTGATTCTAACATTCAGTAAACGTTGCGTTGAGGCTACTTTGATATCCGATACTGATAGTGGAAAATGGATCACTTTTGGGTGTTACTTTAGATAAGAAAATATGGAAACATTTGGATGGAGACGCCCTTCAGAGAGTTTGATTATCAACAGATACAACACATTCTTGATGAAAAATATTCGAAAGGAACGGTGACGCCCTAAACAGTAATACTAATAATTTATTTGTATATATTAATAGATATGAGAAATTAATTAGAACTTGAAATCCCTTATGGATTAATTATCCTACAACCACTAGAAATTTAAAAACTCAGAAAGGTTTTGTTCAGTTTGTTCTGGACAGAACCTTGAATTTGCCAGCTATTTTTCAGGAGTTAGAAAAGCCCCATAGTCCATTCGATTACATGCAGATTGAGGCAAATTTAAGTCTTTCAGATGAACTTTATAAGAAGAACACCTCTATAGATGTTTTGAGGGTCTGTACACTTGATACTATTGATACAAGATACCCAGAATCTGAATGGTTGCACGTATACACAGATGGCTCCTTTTATGAAAATCTCATTACTGCAGGTTCAGAAGTCTTTTCGAACTTGTTCTCCTTCTACGCTTCAGCTGGGAAATATCGAACATCTTTTGAAGGAGAAGGGGAGGCTATCCGAATTGCTTTGAAGTATTTACTAATTTTCGAGGATAGATTCAATAGAGTGGTTATTTTGTCTGATTCACAAGCCGCAATTCAGGCTATTAGCTCCACCAAACCACCTGCATCAGAGGAAATCTCCCAGTATCAAAATCATTTGCGGGAACTGATTTTAAAAATGAAACGGTGGTACTTCAGTGGATACCTGGCCACTGTGGAATTTTTTGGGAACGAACAAGCAGATTGTCTAGCATATAGAGGCTCAAACTACTTCAAACGAGATTCTCGTCACTGTCCCTCCATTCTATAAAACTTTATATCAAACAAATAATGACTAAAAACCACAAGCTACAAATTCATGATGAGATCAAGTCAAAGCGTTGGAGAACTGAGATCTTTTAGCAATACCCAGCAATCCGCGACGGCATGCTGTCGCCCAGTTCCGACTTCTGACTGGCCATGACTATTTAACAGAACATCTCCAACGCATTAAAATATTTTCGAATCCTGGCTGCCCCTATGTGGTTCAACAGACCCAATGAACAGAGACCGTCTCCAACGATGTGCGGTACTTGACGGCGACTCGGAGACAGCCTTTACTGGCGTGCGAGAGAAACTCTTAAGGCAATGACTTCGGTCATCTTTGCATTTTCTGGATGTTTATTCTGTTGTATTTTTTCCTTTGTTATTTATCAAATATAATATAGATCAAATATATCAATAGATATTTGATAGAATATTTAATAATAAATGTATTAATTAAATAATATATCATAATTAATACATTATAATGAATTGACGTTTTAATATTTTGTAATACATTTTAATATAGAATAAATAATAAAATATCAGATTTGAAAATACCAATTTAGGTATAATTTTCTAAATAAAGCTGAAATCATTTTTTAGAAATAGTTAATAGACAGATAATAGTTGAATTTATTTCATTTTTATAAAAGTTATTTTATTTTTATTCATTTTTTTAAAAATAATCAAATTTTAAACTTGATTCTTGTACTTTTTACAGCTTTAATTTTTTTTCCCTCATGCAAAGTATAAAAGTACACAATCGAAAAATTACCAATGACAAAAATTAATTAATGGGGTTGTCATTTTTAATTTAATTATTTTATTTGAATTCATGTCTAGATATTCATATTACACTTTAATATTTCATTATTATTTTAGTGCAAGACTATTTAAACAAACAACAATTAAAAGATGATAGGATGTCAAATATAATGGCTTTTAAGAATTTGAAATTAATTGATTATAATTCACAAATTAATAATCAAATGTTGTTTCTTCTTTTTCTTGTAATGTTTTGAATACATATGAATATAAACATATTTAAAAAATGTAGGATTTGAAATTACCAACTTATATATTCTTGAGAAAGTTTGTAGTTAAAGTGTATATTTTTTTTTAAATTTTCTTTAATTGGATATTTTATATTTAAAATTAATCAACAGAAAAATAGTTAAATTTTTTTCATTTTCATAAAAGTTATTTTGTTTTAATTCAATATTTTAAAATGATAAAAATTTTAAACTTGATTCCTGCAATTTTTTTGCTTTAATTTTTTTTTTTCCGCATACAGAGGTATAAAAAGTACACAAAACGAAAATTTTAACACAGAGTGAAAAATTACCACTGACATAACAAATGAATTTACGGGATTGCCATATTTAATTTAACTATTGCATTTGAATTCATGTCTAGAAATTTATATTACACTTTAATTTTTAATTTGTTATTGTTTTAGTGCAAGAATATTCTAACAAACAACATTTGAAAGATGATACGATGTCAAATATAATGGCATTTCAGAATTTGAAAAACTTCAACAATTCTTTGTAAAAATATAAAAAAAAGGGAACTCGAAATTTTTGAGAAAATCAAATCGGATTTCCTTTGAGAAGCTCCGAGTTTTTTTTCAGCCTCAGAAAATATGAAAAAATTCAAATTATTTAGAGAAACATCTGCAATGATTCAATAATGAATGCTTGTGTTCATATATGCATGGAGGAGATATTGTTATGATGAATTACTCCAAATATGTAGATCGAAGTAAGGAACAAATATTAAACAGATTAACTTTTATAAGAAAAGGTTGAAACAATCATTTTTCTTGGAAAATTGGAAAGAAAAAAATGTCCTTTTTTTATCACTATCATTTTTATCCTCACCAAATTTTGTTCCAAACAGATTTTTACGTTTCGAATGATTGATAGCCGCCATTTTTATTTTAGAAAAGAATATTCCGGAAGAAAATGCAGTAATGCGGTGTTTAATCTAAGATGATTTATGTTAAGCAGTAGTTATAGAAAATTTGAAAAACATAATTTTTTTTTTTTTTCCTTGATTAGAAACTGATGAATATGAATGTGATATTAGTGTAACAGATTTACTGTAAAATAAGCATTAGCAATTAAAACTTCTGCATACTATTTATCCTTAAATCAATATTTAAAAATAATTCTGTACTTAAATACTGTATTTTGTAGAAACGGCCTCAGGAATAATGTTTTTAATACCTATGAATGTGCTTTATTGTACTACTCTAAATTTTACAAAAAAAAATAATAAATAAATCGTTGACAATAACAAACTACTGTTGGAAATTTATAAGATTATGCTTAATGTATACAACAATTTTATAACATCTGACGATCTTGATACACGAATGAATTTTATTTTTCATCTTCAATGCAATATTACAATGCTTCAAAATTACCTCAAGCAGCATTTCTTATTGATGTTATTTATCTAAGAATATTGAAATCTTTCATAACAAAAAGAAAAGTATTCTTCTTTATTTTCAATAAAACAGCAGAAACCACAATTAAAAGTATTTTAAATTTAAAATTGTAAGGTTTGAAGATCATTCAATATTTAGTTTAAATGATACATTATTAATATTTTATTAATTTAATTATTTATTTGGAGTTTTCTGCATTTCTTTTGATTCTATAAATATTCTAACACTTAAGGTTGTAACCGCCATATGTAAAACAATTAAATAATATGTTCACTTCTAGAAATTTAACATTATACTCATATATATATATATAGGAGTATAATCATACAAAATATTAATATATATATATATATACATATATATACAGGGTGATTCTAAATAATAGTCAAAAAGAAAGGACAAAAACGGACATCCGAAAAGATTGAAATATCCGAAGTCTCTATTGGGCTTTTCAAATTATACGTAATACAAGGACAATAAACAAAAATCCTTCTACATCATTTTATCTGTACTGTGTTTACACATGCTACTAATTGACGGCCAATATTACAACAGTAGATATTAAAAGGTCACTAGACGTTTCTTGCGAAAAATGTGTAAAACATATAACATCGATAGTTAGGATGGCCATTATAAGTCTTGCAAATTTCCTGTCACGTGGAATGCAAATGGTTTGCAGTTAACTTTGAAGGTTATCCTGGTTGGCAATGTATTCCTTCTTCATATATCCTAAGGATACTTGTGATATCCATATAAAAGGGATACAAAGCCCAACGATTTAAAAAGCTTTGAATTTTAAACAAATTTAATATATCATTCATTTGAAATTAAGCAATTCATGTGAATTTCATGTAAGAAAAATCGATTATACTGTAAACAGGACATTTTTGTCAGCATTTGCCAGTCCAGCAAACCATATAAAACTCATGTTGGAGAAAATTGCAACACCATGAAGGAATCGTCATAATTGAATGAAATTTAATACACAGTTGAGTGGTAGTGGTACAAATAAATGATTAAATGTTCAAAGGCAAACAAACAATAACAAGAGATCGGAATTAGTATTTTTGTGTAGCCACCACACGCCGCAATAAGTACTGCTACACGACGTGGCTTGGAGTCAAACAAATTTTGAATGTCTGCCTGAGGAAGAGCATTCCATATTGTTTGTATGCGCACCCAAAGTTCGTTTGCAGAAGCAACAGGACGAGGATCACGAGCAAGACGCCGACCAACGAAATCCCACACATGTTCAATTGGCGACATATCCGGGGAATACGCAGGCCATGGAAGAAGCTGTACCTGCCGCGTTGCAAAGAAGGATTGAACAGTCCTAGCGATATGAGGGCGGGCATTGTCCTGTTGAAATACAGCGCCTGGCAAGCTTTTGAAGGAAGGGGAACAGCTTGGGGCTATAGAACTTCACTGATGTACCGGTTGCTGTTCAGATTGCCCATAATTCTTAGCAATTGAGATCGTCCATGATATGCTATGGCACCCCAGACCATAACTCCGGGTGTTCGTCCACTGTGGCGTTCGATAATGCACTACGCACTGTGGCGTTCACCGGCATAGCATCTGACAAGAATGCGGCCATCATGGTACCACAAATTAAGCGGGATTCGTCGGAAAACACGACCTGCTGCTAATCAGCACGCCAGTCTCTATGCTGAGCGGCCCATTGTAGCCGCAGGCGGCGATGGTTTAGCGTGAGAGGATCCCAGTATAAAAGGAGTCCTTGCGCGCAGTCCACGCTGCAGCAGACGTCTTCGAATTGATGAAGCACACAATGAAACACCTGTAGCTATTGGCCACTGGGCTGCCAATTGTCTAGAGGAAGCTGTAAGGTCCGTCAGCGCCATGCGGACCAGGTGTCTATCATCGTGAGCTGACGTCACATTTCGGGGTCCACTCCCGGATTTCCGAGTTGTCCGACACTCATCCGTCCACTGCTTCCAAAGACGCATTACTGTGCTGCTGTTACGCTGCAGACGAGCTGCTACCGCATGATAAGACAATCCAGCTTCACGAAGGCCGGTGTTTCTCCCCCGTTCAAACTCTGTAAGTTGTTCAAATCTCGGTCTCTTTCGTCGAAGAGGCATAAGTAACGATTGAGCTAACTTTTACCACTAGCAGATAACCACCGATAACCATACACGCCTCGCTACAGCCGTCTATTTATTCGGATCCATTCGCCTTTCAGGGGCGCTGCTCAGCATACGCATGCGCTACGGATTTGAAATTCTAATCATTTGTATATCATGCTCTAATTTGGCATTTTCCTGAAAATTTCAGCTCACTCTCGCGTAAGTCCTTCATGGTGTTGCAATTTTCACAAACATGAGTTTATTTTATTTTATTTTTAAGAATTTTTTTGAAAAGACATTTCCAGGTATTAAAGAAAAATTGAGGGGAAAAAAAAGGAAAAGTTCTTTTATCTGCATATAATGAATCATAAATCAATCAGTTCTTTTTTTTACACTTTTCAACTAATCAAATCAGAAAAATAGGAGTATTCATCTAATTTTAATACATATAATAATCAGAAAATATTTTAATATATATATATATATATTTTTTTGTTATGCTTCAATTGAAAATATCATCAAATCAGAAGAAAAAACACGCTTCTCCCTAATTATAGGTTTAATGGTAAATGAAATACAACCCACACATAAGATAAAAAATAAATTGTACTGTTAATAAAAAACAGAAATATTTTATTTTGTAAGCACTATTGACGACATTTTTTAAAAATTCTTTTATTATAAAACAATTTTAGTATTCTTACAGTTATTCTCATTCATAGCAGTGTATTTTAAAATCATAGTTCAAACAATCAGTAGTATTTTGAATAAATTCTTTTAAAGAAACCTAATTTCCGATTATATATAATTGATAATCAGTTTTTTAACGTTAACTAGGAAGCTTCTACAAAACGATACCTATACTTTTACCTCGCTTTGAATGAACTCTTCCAAATCTGGAATTGGGTGAATCAGTATTTGCTTTGCACATTTTAAACATAAATGGAGGATTTTTATGGCATATGGAATTTTCAATCAGTTAGAAAAAATAACACTTTATACTACCACTTCCAAAATGTAAGATCAATTTTCAATTTAAAATTCCAGGGCTTATGAAATTCCATTTTTTTAGGTTTCTGACACTGTCCTTGACATTTTTGTGAAATTTGACGTCAAAATATTCATTAGTGTCTGAGTTACGTCTGAGTTATGAGTTAGTTTCCGGCGATTTTTGAAATGCCTGCGTTAATTGAGCAAAAGAACTTGCATTCAATTTTGTTTGCGAAAAAGTATAGAATGTTGCAGAAGGCCTTCGGAGAGCATCCCTATACCGCAAAGAAATGTTTGCAAGTGGTATAAACAGTTCAATGAAGGCAGAGAACGCGTTGAAGACGAAGAGCCGTCTGGTCGACCATCAACATCAACCGACGAAGCTCACGTCCAAAAATTAAAGATTTGGTGCTTTCAAATGGTCGATTTACAATTAGATACCTTGCTGATGATGTTGGAATTTCAAAAGGATCTGCCAATTCCATTTTCGGCCTCAAACGCGTCAAATCTCTATTGGTACCGAAAACACTGAATGCGCAGCTGACAGAGCATTGATTCTTCGTGACTTTTTCGCCAAAACCGAAACCCATATCGTTCCAAAACCAAAGTATTCACACAGTGCGACTTCTGGTTAATCCCTAAACTCAAAAGACCCAACCGGAGACATCATTTTGAGTCGACTGAAGAGATTCAACATTAACCGCCGTGCGCTTTGAAGGCGATCCCTGCCAATGATTTTTAGCATGCATTGAGGATTGGAAAAAAGGTGGCATAAGTGCATTGTGTCAGGAGTGGATTACTTCGAGAATGATGAAATAAATTTAGAAAATAAATAAAGAGTTTTTGAAATAAAAAACAATTGGTCCTACTTTTTGGGCACAGTAGTATATACACAGTCCAGTCACATTAATGTGACCACCACCTACTTTTGATGTCAAAGTGAAATAACCAATCACAAAAGGCAGGTGGCAGCACAATGCAGTGGAGTTTATATAAAGGATGTCCTAGGGCTTCGGGAAGCATTTCAATAGTTAATTACCTTGATCGAATTACAATCGGTCCACTGTGCTAAGGGTGGTTATTCTGGCTTTTGATAAGTGGTCACATAAATATGGCTGGGCTGTGTATATATTTATATATATAGTCTGTTACTCAAGCACTTTCATCATGGGCATATTAATATTTTCGTTATGCGATAACGATGCGAATACTCCAAGGTGTGATTCATCTAAGTAGTGGCTTCACATTGTGAGCGCACTGTAGCAAACGCCTTATGTTGTAACATATGTAGCGATGAATCACTTAAATCTCTGTTATACAGTGGCAAAAAAAGTTAAAAATCGTAACATAGTTATGTTGCAGATGCAATTTATATCTTTCATTTCTGTAATGCTGCCAAAAACAAGCACGCAGATCTATCTATAACCCCCACTGTTATCGATACCGAGCCCGGTAACGATAAAACTCCAAAAACGTTCGAATGCAACAATTTAAAAAACCCATGAAATTCATGGAGAGCAACATTTATCAACCTAATTAGAGAAGCTCTCTCAATTGCATTTGACATTTGCGGCGGGATGTATCTTCTGCTGGCACAAACGCAACTTCCAACTAATCGATACCGATTTTAATTAACAGCAGCGGTTAAGAATGCGAATGGAACAGGTGTTGGCCCATTGCTTCTACGAGACGTAGGGGGGAGCATTACTTTCAGTAATTATCTCCAAACGTTGCTTATATTTACCTTCCCATTTATTGTTATGTACGTCTATGAAGCAGTAATTAATCAGTTTTTCTTTTTTACTTTCCTTTTACGATGGCGGAAAGATGAGTTAAAATGTTGGAGGATTAATTTTGGAGTAGAAATGATGATTTAAATAATGAGAGTTATTTCGTTTTGTTGGTGTATTTTTTTGTAATATTATAATGATTAGAGTTTACGACTTGTTTGTCACAAATTTTAAATTATTGTGAGATTTATTGAAACCAGGACAACATATGCCCTTGAGTTACAGGATAAAAGTATCAAATGTTAAAAAAATAAATTATATAACATAATAAAGCAAATATATTTGTGCTTATTATTTGGATGATTTTCATTTGAGCCAAACACAAAGTTAATTCATCCAATTATTTTCTTATTAATTGACTTTTTTTATTTTCTTGTCAGAAAGAGTGTTAGAAATTTTTGATTGAAAACGTTTGACATTCAATTTATTATTTAGCATTTATTACTTAGAAAACTAATTCTATAAAGGAATATGCTCGCAGATTAGTTTGTTATATTAATATATGTAATATTTGTTTCGTGGATAAATTGATATATTTAATCCATTATAAGAATAGAAAATAGTGACTTTGTGTGTCATTTTTTTTTTTGTGTTTTTAATATATCTCTTCAGCAAAGCTCTGAAAAGTTCTATCTAATTATCTTCCACTTAGTTCAGCAGTTTAATAGTAATTTTTAAAAGACATTTTTAATTTAAATATCTAATTATTTACATTTGTTGTTTAATCAAATGTCTTGGGCATATCTTTACTAGGAATTAAAAATTGTTCAATGAAATAGACTTGTGCAGAATAATAATAATTATCATTTATATATTAGAAAAATTATTAGATTTATTGCTATTTATCGAAATTTCATTTACATTTTGCAATTTAACATCACAATAAAATATTTAAAACCGCAGTTTTAACGAAATCAAAAACGAAATTTAATATAATAAAACAACAGATGTTTTGGATATTACTGAGGAAAAAATACGTGTTTAACCACTTCAAATTCAATCAGAATTAAAAATATTAAATTCTAAATTTTTTTCATGCAGTTTTATACTATTAATTCTATTATTTAATTTTAATTTTTTGAATTTACTGAAAAATTAAAATAAAATAATGGCAAATTGGCTAATGAAAAATGGCGTTCGACAAATTTTATAGTGATGATATATATCTGTATCTTGTATATATATATATATATATATATATATAATGCATATATAATATAAATTTATTGATTTTTTTTTTGTGTTCCTCTATATAACACTATAAATCTACTGATGAGTACTTTGTGTAACAGCATAGCATTAACACAAGCGGGTATTTATACATTTATGCCCTGCAGTAATGTACATATTTATACACACGGTCTGTTTAATACCCTCGTTTCTGAAAACAGTGATTGCAATGGTTGGTTTAAAAGGGATTTGAAACTCAGTCCTTCTGCACTATAGAAGTATAGATGTCACTGTATTAAGAGTCAGGTAGTAGTATGGATTTTCGTTAAGGAACATTTAACCGTTTTTAGTTCAGAATTTCAGTCACTTTGGATGCGAAGGGATTTACAGGCAGAGTATTGCGTTTTTCTAAATAAGGGTGCTGAGTTTGCCAAAGTTTGACAAGCCAAACATGAACATAAATTTTGATTTCTTTTAAAGTGGGGAAAACAATAAATATATAAACTGGAATGTTTTTTAGCAAATGATCACTGGGAAAGTGGACATCTTTCGAAGACCACAGCTTTAATCATTACATTCTTCTTAATTTTTCCTCATTGGCGCAACAGTCCCATGATGGACCAAGGCCGTCTGCCTACTGGCAGATTTCGAAACAAAAGTTTTATTTTTACAGAGTAGGGTTGACCTCTTTACGCTTAACAATCATATTAGAACCGGAATCTATGGCTAAATGTGGATTCCGAACGTCTACAAACATCCATGACACTGCAGAGATTCGTACCCGAAATCTGTGGCACCCAACGCTGGTAACTCGGCCATTAGACTAAAATCATTGTGTCCAGCTGAATAAAAATTTAGAATGCATTTTTAACACCAATTTTTGGAGTAAATAAATTTATGTAAATTATAATATCCCTTGAATTTTATTAGATTATGATATTTAGTACTAACGAAATGAGATGAATATTCAACTATACACGTGCATTTTGAACCATTTAGTGCTTATTTACAGATTCTAAATAGCAGTATATGTAAATATTTTAGTCTGAGAATTAAAGTGCATTTTTGGCATCTACATTTGCGACTGAAAAATGGGGATAGGAACATTTTACACCGCGGGGTGTTTGGATTTATTTTCTATTCGGTTGGAAGTGAAGCCATTTAATTCCAGCCCACACTCCTGATGAAATCGAATGTCTGTTGTCCACCATTTTTCTGTAGCCTTTTCACTCTCCTGCGGTGTCAAAAAATGGCTTCCGGAAAATATTTACGCCTACATTCATTGATATATTCTGACACACTTTTGAAAGAAAACATTATATACGATACCTGTAATCTAGAAAAATATTGATTCAGTTTGCTGTTGATTTCTAATTTCACATGCATGTAATACTTCTTCCATTTATAACATCAGAACCTAAGACAATAATCAGATGAATTTCAGCAAAAAATTATTAATAATAATTAATACAAATTTAACTAATTAATTAACTCGACGAAAACGTAGTTTGTATATATATATATATATATATACATAAACTTAAATCTGAAATCCAACTCAGAAATTGTTCTAATGGTAAAGAAGTCCATAAGATTACACTATATTGCCAATAATTTATTTTATGAATAAATTAAGCCTGTGGTAGAAATTTAATTTTTAATTTGTTAAATAGCATACCAGGTTTATTACTTATGTTGATTAAATTTATTTGTAATTAATCTCAAAAATTTAATTTTGTTGATCGTTCCCACTACTAATTAATAAATAATTTATGAAAATCTTTTGGATTTGCTGTGATGTTAAAATGTAACTAAATTGTAGTTTTTACCCTAATTTGTTTTTAGCTTTTTAAATCTTGATTTATTCCTTTAAAATGAAAATTTTGTTGCAAATTTAAATACAAAAAATTAATACATAAATTCAATTTAATGCAATTTAAATACGTAAATTTAAATTTTTAGATCTCTGTATATTTTTTTCCTCTTTCTTAGGTTTCCAACAATGTCGAAGAAATAACGAATAAATGTATCTTTCCGAGAGACATTTCATCTGCTCCATGATATGGGATTATGTCATATTGTCATCCTGTGAAGAAAAAATATATAGAACGCAAGTTTTGATTATTTAAGATATTTTTAGCTTTTGATATTCCCATCTTTATAGCTGAAGTTTATAATTGTTTTATCTTGTGAAAAATAAATTTTGCTCTTACTTTTTAATATTTGGAATATATTCCAAATCCAGTTTGAAAAAAAGTTAAATTGTGAAATCCATCATTCGCACGATAGAAATTTGCTTGGCAGGCAATAGCAGGGACAGCTTTGTAGAGTCTATGAATCATTAAGATGCTACTTCTTTCTATTTCTGAACACTGGATGATGAGATCTAAAAAATGATTAATATCTCTTACTATTCCTATTGCTTATACGAGTGCTTATACTTATATTTATACGAAGGTTTTTAATCTCATAAACTTAATTTATACAGGATTATAAATTTTCTCTTAATTTACAACATGAACTACAATTATATATATCTAAGATTTTAGTGACTAACACAATGTTCTATTGGACGGCGTATGGATGCAAGATGGTTCGTCTTCATTTATGAAATCTTCCATTTGTCTCTAAACACAAAAGTTTTGCGACATAAGATCACGCAATTTCATGTTTCTATAGCCATTAAAGTCAGCCAATTTCAATCCAACGGATTTCTTTCCATGCATAAAGTGTATGCATTTAATTCGAAATTGCATCTAATTTGAAAGACGCCATTAGACGTCAGGTTCAACAGATTCCTACATGTTCAGTGCTATAGACCATCTGCCGCATGCAAAGTGTCATCATGTGTGAAGAAGGTCACATGAAAAATCTGTGAAACACAATAAGATGGTTTTTTTTTTTTTTTTGCTTTTCGGTCATTATTGGTTGTCCCACTTTTCTTTACCGTCTAACGTCGGCTATTTCCGTGTTACAGATACCATTTCAACTCTTTATATTTCACAATGGTAGTTCCTAAATGTAGGAACTGCCATTTGAAATTTAAGAAATCATATAATTGTAACCGTAAGTATTAACGTTTAACTGTTGTTTTAAGTATCATTGTTTTGCGCAACCTCAAAATATTTTGATCCATAGTTTTTTTTAGTTTCTGTACAGTTTATGAGAGCTAGGAACTCATCCATCGTGAAATTGTTTTTATAATCTCACTGTGTATATGTAAAAATATAGATAAAATACACATACAGTCATTTTTATAGTCAGTAAACAATATATAATTAACAACTGTAACTTGTAATGAAAGAAAAAAAAATAACAAATAAATTATAGTGTATTATAGAAAACATTTTATGTTCGTGTATGTTTTTAATTTTGTATTTTATTGTCGGGATTAATGTTACTTGATTAAAATATCTTCGTAAATTTATAAATTTTATAAGCGTTTTTTTTTTTTTTATAGTTTATGGTTAACTTTGTCGACCTTTAAGAAAATTCTGCTCATCTCAATCCAGTATCGAAATTTACAATGGCAAAATAAATTTAGGGTATTCCCAGAATATTTGACTTGTTTGATAAAAATAAACATGAAAAAATATATAAATTCGTTTTCCTCACACTTTACTTCGAAAATGTTAAGAGAAATATTAACTTTTTTTGAGACAAACGAAGACCATACTTTCTATTCTACAAATATTAGTGGTATCGTTTCGTTTTTTTTTTGTGATCTTTTGTGCCATGAAGAATACTTTTATTAGTACGGAGAAGTTTGTTTGCGTGTGGATACTGTAATAATTTGTTTCTACTGTAAAAGAAGAAGTTACAGATTGTTAGGATTTATTTATTTTACTTATTGCTTTTCTCAATGTTCCAGATCTCTTTTTCCAACGCTTCTTCGATTGTATTTACTGCTTTATCCCTCTTAAAAATCCACGCTTCGTTTCTTAAGTACAATGAAAAGACGGTAAGACGCATTTAAGAAAAAATTCCCTCTGTATCGATTTTAAAAGCCCTTTTCCACTGTTGTGTATTTCCTAATGTTTATTTTTGTTTCCTCTCCGATTTTGAAAGAATTTCAAGCTGGAGAAAGTTTTCTTTATTCTCAGAGTTTATAATAAGCAGCGTGGAGAAAATGCAGAGGTATTTTTTTCTTCCCAGAATCGCAATCTTGAAGGGTTTGAAAGCAAGCCCACTCGCTTTCTATTCTTATGATAAATAACAGATTCTTACTTTTTGGAGGTACTAAATAATGTATGTAGCTGTAGTAGAAGTTGATATCCTGCGGAATTAAAGTTGTAGGAAAAGGAAATGCAACACAAAAGGTATATGCGTAAATTTGCTGGCTATTATATCGGTTAGAAAGTTTTAAAGGTAGTTTGAAATAAAAATGATGTTTTTCAAACAACAGCAACAGAACAGGTTTTTTTTTTGGGCAGATTAACAATCTGAATTAGGCAGAATGTTTTATGTACAAGAATAAAGTCTAAATAAACAAATAACGATTAGATGACTGAGATTGGGTTCCTCTCAGATAAAAAGCCAAGAAATGAATTTTTATAAGGCGAATGAGATACACTGCTTTGCTTACGAAAAGGCAAAGAGGAAAACAATGATGTGTATAAGGTGACTGAAATAGGTTGCTTCGCATTCAAGAATTCAGAGAAAATGATGTTGTTAAGTTAACTCAAATAGGTTGCTTCGCATTTAAGAAGGCAAATAAAATGGTGTTGTTAACGAGAATGAAATAGGTTGTTTCGCATGCTAGAAGGCAAAGAAAAGAATGCTGATAAGATGACTGCTTCATATATTTTCTTCACATACAAGAAAAAGAAAATTATACCTATAATATGAACGAAATTGGTTATTTCACAAAGAAGAAAGACGAATAAATTTTCCACGTGCAAGATCAAATGAAAGAATTGGATTCTGATAAAGTATACAGCTAATCAAATAACAATTTATCATTATAATTTCGTTTTTCAAAAGAGAACAAGTGTTTTATATTTTCTGTGTTAAATATAAGCTATTGCATGAAATATGAGTTTAAAAATGTATTCATGTAGCTCTCCTTAATTATCTCAGTCTAATTTGGATTTTATCCGCTTATGCGAAAATCTTGCTTTTCTGAGCTTTTATTAGCATTTATTCACGACATTTTAATCCACTTGAAATTAAATGAGTTTATAACTATTCCAGATAGAAATATTTCTAAAAATGTAATGTTAGTTATAATAATAATAATAATAATATTAGTTATAAAATTGTATTGGTATACTTTAGATTTTATAATAAAGAAGAGCATTGATTTTTTTTCAAATTTTACTAACATGTATCGTAAATAAATTTTGGTTAAAGAACAAAATGTTCTATTCACAATCAAATAATCAAATAAAGAGTAACAAAAATTAATAACAATAAACAATAAATTAAAATTTGATTGTTTTGCATACATTTGGATCTCAAAATCCTTTTTTGTGGAGTACACTACAGAAAGCTGAATTTGTTTAAGTGCTGGAGAGCTATTATTTCTGCAACTAGATTTTGTTGCAAATTGATATAACATTTTTTTTTCACACAATTACATTATTTTTAAAGAAGAAAACAAGAATTGCTAGTTTCACAGATAATACTATTTATAAAATGTATCCAAAAAACTTTAAAATTTTATATATTTTTTTAATATTTAAAGAACATTTATAGAGTATTACTATAAGAAAACTAAAATCAGCTTAGCTATTACTTTCAAAATTTAATATTTTTCACCAACACTTACTATTTACTGGAACGTCTGTGTTACTCAAAATAAAATTTATGAATCGATGCTATATAAAATGTCCGCGGTATGGCCTGGGTTCCTTTTTTTAAATATAAAAACTATGTGTTATTTAACTTTATTCATTTGAATTAATAAAACATTTTTTTATTAACTAGTGCACTTAATTAAGTTAAAACGAACGTTAAATAAAGACGAAAAAATTAACATAATTTCTTTAAATTTTAATTTTTAAGATTTCTTCATCAGTTAAAATTAGTTTTAATTTTGCAAGAAATTCAAAAAATGAATTACAGAAAATTCAAAACATTACATTTTTAATTTAAAACTTTGGATTGAAAATCGGATCATCCAGTTAAACTAAATATTCTATAAGATTTTCATTTTATTATCAAGTTTTAAAGATGAGTTATTTTAGTTTAGATTTTATAATATATATACATATAAAATTAAAATTAATGAGTATTAATTTTAAAATGTTGAAAGTAATTAACCATTCTTTTAATTAGTGAACTCTGGATTCAGTTTGATTTAAAAGAGTCTTCATTTATAGAAGCTTAATCGGATTTAGTTAGTCTGAGAAATGTTGAATAAAATTTGCAGTTATTTTTAAATGTAACACAATTAAACATTAATTTTACATACTTAAAAATTCAAAAGGTAATTAATTAATGGATAATAATAATAATTGATTAATGCAATTTATTTTGAAATTAATTCTATTAATATAGTAACTTATAAATCTCCTTTTCAAACAAGAAGAAAGACTGGAAATTTGTGTGTAATGAAATATTATGTTTTTATTCATCCTCGTGTTGTTAGAATTGAAATAAATTATTATAATTATTAGAATAAATACTTTTTGATTGAATTAATCCAAATATTTTCATATAAAAATTCATTCAGAGTTTTGTTATTTCACATAGTTTTTTTTAAATTACAGATCATTAATGAATTATTTGAATTCGAAAAGCAAATATATTCATTATTTTTTAGCTAAATGCAGTTTTACTATTAAATAATTTCAGAATACATGTGAATAAAATTCATTTCTATATAAATATGAAATTTTAAATATCAAAAATTACTAATTAATATAGAAGAAAAAATGTATTTATTCTATTCCAGGAAAAAAATTTTTATGAAATGGTATTAATTTGAATAAAAGAATTGTGAATTAAATTTGTGTTACCTATAATTATTTAAAAAATGAGAAAATAGCAAAATTATCAGATATGTTTTTTTTACTTAGTGTAATGAAAAAACAAACAAACCGTTTCAAACTTAACAACGACTAAATATTTTATAAATAACAATTCTCATTATAATTATTTTAATATATTATGATAATAATATTTAAAGTAACTAACTAAAAACATATTCATTATTCAGTAAAAACATCAATATTCCAAGCAATAAAACCACAAAGTAAAGTGCATTGAAGTAAAACATTTAGTTCTTTTTTTTTTTTCAATTATAAATATTAAAAAGCTTTCTTTGTTTTCATTATGATGATAAATTTTTAAAAAGATACTATAAATAAATATTACAATTAAATATTATAATAATCGTATCCCAAAAATAAATTCTAATCTATTCTTTAAATTTCTTTAGAATCAATTTTTTTCCGCAATCGAAAATTATAAATGCCTCTCTCTGAAATCTATTTATTTGCTTAAAACTTCAAATCAATATACTGTTAAAGCTCACGTTATGTACTTTTTCAGAAATATACCGCAAAGTGACGTTTACTTTCATCTTCAGACTTTAAAGTTCATTGAAAGAGTACATTAAAATTTTTATAAAATCTCGTCGATGTAAAGATAAATATCAGTATTTTTGGAAAATAAGGACCTCTTTTCAAAGACTAGATGTTCAAAACTTGAGCAGAACAATTGAGCTTTATATGTTTAATTAAAGCTATGTTTAAGAATTCTTCCAAGAATTCTTCTTGGAAGAATTATATGAAGATTATTTAGAAAATTTTTTATTCGAATATGTTCTTCTTCTGTTCGACTCACAATTATGTTTGTCAATTGCTTTCATAAGTATGTTTGTCAATTGCTTTCATAAGTATGTTTGTCAATTGCTTTCATAAGTATGTTGTCTTTTAATGTATATTGAAAATGACGGCAAGAATTTTTTTAATTCAAATTTTCGCCTGACAAATTGATAAAAATTTAAATCAAATCAAATAATATATATATATATATATATATATATATATATAAACAAAAAGTAATGCTTTTATTTTATGTGTGCATTCAATTACCTGACTGCATAAAATCATTTAATATAATTGTATACTCAATCATCAATTATTATTTCATTACTCGATGCAATTAAATTCAATTATTGAAAAATTTATATTTCGTAGAAATCTTTATATATATATATATATAATTTCTTATTTTTATGTGTATACAATTACCTGACAGTATAAAATCGTATAACATAATTGGGATAAAATGATTTACAATGCTGTGGGTCAAAATAGTCGAAGAAATAATGGTTTCATTACTGACTAATCATGAAAATGAACCAATGAGAGTGTTCTTTGTCCTTATTTTACAACTTAGTTGCTCTGAATGTGTGTTATTCTAGTGATGAAAGATCTTTAAGACAAAGTTCACGAGGTTCGATAACATTCTCATAAAATTATTTTTACAAATAATCATTCCTCTTTAAAATTGAAATAAAATATCTTGTCCTTTTTCCTAATATATATATATATATATTAAACCATTTTTGTTTTCATTATGATGATAACTTTATAATTATGAGCTATAATTAAATATTGCAATAATCGTGAACTTTTAAATAGTAAAATGAAAGGGACTGTGCTGAAAGAAAAAGCCTTAAATTTAATATGGAACGTTAATTTCATTCTATACAAAAATTCAAGGTTTAAATGGGATTTTTTTAATTTTATATATGCAATGTGTAATACAGTTATTCTATAAATATAAATATTAATAAAAAATTTAACACACATTTACCATAATATACTTCCCAGATGTCTACATTAAAAATGGGCATTTTAAAGTGTGATTTCGAAACGACATCTATTTGTGCACCAGTATATATTGAATATGCCACATATATAGTGCTCTAATGGTGAAAGACATCAGTGAAATAATACTATTTTCTTTAATTTATCTTCCATGAAATTATAAAAATACTAATAAATCTGCTGAAAGAAAAACTTGGAACCTC
>BPLR01014339.1:0-69890 GCA_021605095.1 Caerostris extrusa | reverse complement strand
TCGTATCGAAACCGGAACCGTCTAGTGGGAATTTTTTCGTGTTTCTCTCAATGCAACACAGAAGTGTAAACAGTTATTCCTGAAAGAAAACACTAAAACTCTTCTCCCCTGTTTTGTAAGTAATACATGGTATATTAATGTGTCCGCTGATGTTATATACATAAAAAAAAAAAAAAATTGCCTCGATGCTTTAATTGGCCAAGACATAATTTTAGATTATTAAAACATTTACAAAATCAATAAAAAAAACCAGACTTGGCAAAGAAAACAAAAATTATAAAGATTAATTAAAAATTGGTTACATATATAGTCGATTCACAGGCATTAACTAACAGTAACAAAATAAAAATATATTGTCGCTTTAAATTCCACCTACCACAGAATAACTTTATATCAGGTTAGTTACCTCCATGAACAAACATTCCATCTTACGTAGATCACCACTCGCAAATGACAACAAATGAATCCGGATTAAGATAAAATCGCTTGTTATAAACAAAGCGCAAGAAAACCCCACAAAACACAACCGGACATTAAAACATTAACATTTATCACCACTCTTAAAACCGAAAGCATTAACAAGACGGCGCTAACACACTAATTATTGCCGTCGTTACCTGCAATTCCCTTTTTAAAGAAGATCACATTGTTTAATAATCCTCATATGCAATCATTGCCACCCACTCTTTCCCGCTTTTAACGTCACCATGCTTTTCTCAATAATAATTTTTTTCTTTTTGATGAAATTCATAAAAAAAATCTTAAAAAAAAAAAAAAAAAAAACATTATGCATTTTTTTTTTTTTCGTCTTTTTGTTCCAATGCGGCTGGAGAAACACTTACACAATTGTCGGATATTTGGACAATTGGCCTCTACGATCCTTTTAGATCCGGGACCTACGGTTTAAGTGGATTCCGAACCACTACAAACATCCATGTCACCGCCGGGACTCTATGAAAACCTGTGGTACCGAGCGCCAGAGCGCTAACCACTCGGCCATTCAGGCCCAAAACATCAAACATATAAGGAAAAAAACATTCTTTACGGCTATGACACTTATACCTTAAGAGGGTGCACCCGGAGGGGGAGGTCTGACGTGCTTGAATCCCACAGCCCATTAATGAAATGTTTGCACATGTTCAAATTATGGCCACTTTTCAGTTAGCCCAATCTGTTTTATTGCTAAATATTCAGTATTTCAATGAATCAGTGTGTAATTTTTTATTATTACGCCTGAAATGTGTCGAATTGAGCCAACGTTTTTCCTGATTTAGGTTTATTAAATATTCATCCAGAAAAATAATAAAGTTGACATAAACGATGTAATAAATAATGGCAAAGAAGATTACATTTTTAATTTATAATTTGTTTATTTATTTTTTTTTCTGAGAAATAAAATTTTTTATTTTTGCAGTATTTCTTAATTTTAATGTTCTATCTTTTTTTATATATTTTAATCAAATGAGTTCAATGTAAAAATATTACTAAGTAACTGATATATGGAATTTTAATTTTAGATATCTTTTCTATTATACTTTAGTATGGCCTATTGAGCTTTCTTAAATGGATAAGCTATATTTTGTTCACACAATAAACATAGTACGACAACCAATCAATACAAAATCATTAAAAGCAGTAGTCCCCAAACTAGAGGTATTTAGTGAAGAATATTTAATGATATTTTCAATTTTTGCCACATCCCGTTTTATTTTTTGTTGGTAAGATTTTCTTTTATAAGTGACGCTTCAATTTATGTATGATTTTAGTTTAACATTTAAACTGGTGTTAAGACGACTATTTCCTGTCTTCAAAGAAATAATAAATTTTATAATGATTTTATAAAGTGTATGTTAATTGTCCTGCATATTAATTGTAGTTAACTTAAATTTTTAAAAAAGGTACTAATGTAACACGTAATATAATGTAAAAATGTAAATGCTAACCAACAGAAAATTTTTTAAGACACCATCCCGCAAGATATACTAAAAGTTTGAGAACAACTGATTTTAACCCTTTACTGCCTATATTTTTCCTTACTGAAATAATAATAATAATAATGTGCATGAAAATACCTTCAAATACCTGTAAAAAATATTTTTTTAAATGTTGACCTCCATGGTCACCTAAATGGTTTAAGCCTCGGGTCTCCAGAACTGACGACAAATGGAATAGAAAAACCAGAGGTGGTCTAAATTTTAGAATTAGATGAAACGTCGTCCAGTTAACGATGGATATGTTTTTAACCACTTTTAGAAGACATTTTTCTGTTTGTCTGTGAGGAAATATTTTTTAATCTTCGTAAGAAAGTGGTGAAAACCATATTATATCTATTAGAAAACTTTTAATCTAATATAGAAATGCCTGTATTGATTTCATGCTTATACAATAATCTACCAATTATCAAAAAATAAACATTCCTTCAAATCCATTTTAAAAATAGCTCAAAAATAAAGTTCCACGAAATACCTTTCAAATTCCATGCGCATTCAATGATTTCGAAATCGATGCTTCAAAGCGTTTGAGATTATCGAAATCATATTGTGTAAACGATCCACCACAAAAGTTACATTTTACATTGGTCTCTCAAAGTTTTCAGTAACATTAAATTAGCAAAGAAATTGTTGCTTTTAGAAGATTCACTAACAATAAAAGTATAGTTAAGATTTCTTTTTATGACTGTTACAAATGCAAAAAGTCAACGCATCTCTTCTAAATGCTATCTCCAGCGTGTCCTATGACTTTACACAGGAAATGTCGGAGTAAGAGATCTTATCTCCGAGATGTTTGTTTTGGGAGATAAGACTCGAAGGGTGGGAGAGGGGACATGGGGGGAGGTTTTTAAGCTAATGCAAGTGTGCACGGCCTTCGTACGGCCCTAAAATTAGAGCGACGCTTTAGGGTTTGAAATATGGGCTCTTCTAATCAGCGACGCCGTTGAGGAAAGGACTGGGGGGTGGGGCAGGCACCGACGTCTTCAACCACCCTTCCTACCCCCCTTCTTCACTTATGGTTCCTCAGTTTAGACGACATCGTTTTGGAATTTCTTCTTGTTTTGCCAGTAAGGCAATTTATTTCAAATGTCACGTTATCTATATCACATTTGTTGTTGATTAATTTCTATTTATTATGTTTTGAAATTTATTCATGTTAGTTTTTTACTTAATGTATTGCATATCACAAAAAAATTTATCAAAAATTGTACGATATCAGACTTAAAAAGATATTTCAATGAGTTGCTTACATCAATTATTAAAATTTAATATAAATAAACAGTTTAATGAATAATCATTTTTGATCATTTATAATCATCTACTTATAATAATAATTAATATAATAATAATATTTACATATTATGAAATATCGAATAAAATTTAACGTCGTTTATTTTTTTAATAAACTAGCAGACGCATTTTTTAATTTCTTAGAATATAAGTTAGGTAAAGTTAGTTAATAAAGTTAAGTTAGAATATATGAAAGTTAAGTAAGTTAATAAAGTTAAGTTAGTAATTTCTAATAACTTAAATTAATAAACATGGTAAAAAATTATCATGTTTATTTATTTTTACGTTATTAGAATTAAGTTAATCCTTTAAAAATTATATTAGAAAAGATTCTGAAAATTGCATGCCAAAATTAATTAATGGAATTTTAATCTTCTTTTAATGAGTGGCTGGATCAGTATGATGGTTTTATTTAGTTTGCACTGATAAATATAATTACATTCACAATGAAATTTAATAATTAATTTCTTTAGGTATAGCAATATTAGGTATAATGATTTGTGTAAGTGTAAAGTATGCATTCTCTACAGTATCTAAATCAGAGAAAATCATTTTAATTAGTGCTACACCTAAAAAAAATCAAACTGTTTTTCATTCTAAATAAAGTGACTATTTAAATACAGATTATGTTATAATGCAACAGAAAAATTAACCAGAGAAACAAAAATTTTGAAGTTAAGACCTAAGAAACAGAATGTGCATCGGAAAACATAGTTATTGCAAGTTGTATTTCGAAAAATTCATTATCAAAATTTCTTTTCTTCATTAAAAATAATATTAAATGAAATTTATTTCTTTTATTTCTAAATTCTATTAACGATCCTTCCAATTCCATTAACAATCTTTAAATTCCATGCAATTCTTTAACACAGTTAAAAAATACGCAGCTAAAATTTTACAAAGAAACAAATAAATTTAAATTCGCAATAAAACTACAAACTAACACCATATTAGATAAACTTAGAAAGCCGTGTTTGTATAAAAATACTGAAGCACGTGTGGCGTAAAATTGTAAAAACAAAGCCGCTGAATCAAAACAACGATGAACCGCTTAAATCACTGTAGTTTTGATCCTTTGGAAATTTTTATACAATATTGGCTTGAGTAATAAAATCATTGATTGCAAGGATAATTAAAAATTTTTGTCAATTATCATGGCTAAACAAAATATTCTTTCATAAAAAAAAAAAAGAATAAAATGATAAAAGTTCTTTTAAATAAAACAGAAAATTTCAGCTTTGAATAATTACAATATAGGCGCTAATTTCGGAATATTTGGAAAAATTATTAATTATTCTTGTTTTATAAATGGCTTTTTAAACAAAATTGTTATTTTATAATTCTATTATGAAGAGGTTTCGTTTAATTAAAGTTTGGAATATTTTTAGATAAATACTATAAAAGACAAATAATGTAAGAAGAAATTAAAAATTCAATTTAGAAAGAATACAGAATTTTTTTATCTATTAATTGTGTTGGACTATAACTAGTTCAACTTGATTTATATATTATTTGGTGAATAATAATTTAATTATTATAATATTTTTAAATTTATATTATATATTTATATATTTTGATCTTTACAAGCATAAATTTCATTCTTTTATTAAATTAATTTTGTAAACGAAGTTATAAAGTTGCACTTTTAAATTTGTTTTTAACTATAGAGACTAAGTTGATTTAATTCTAATAAGTTCTTGGAAAATTATAAACAATTATTAAATTTATTAAAAATGAAAACAAAACAAAACAAAAATAAATAAAAAAAAAATACGCAACTACTTTTTTTCTGCTTTTATTTATTAAACGAAAACAAATATTGTTTTGGGGAAAAGAACAGGGAAAAAAAAAAAAGAAAAATCGCTCCACTCGCGGCCGAATCTGAAACAGAAACTAAATAATTCTGAAACAAACTTACCACTCAATACATTCCAAAGAAAAATCGTCTGCTTCAAAACTGTTGCCAAATATTTTACCAGCAATTAATAGTCAATAAAAGAATGTCACCAAATAGTCATTACCAAATATTAATTTCGATAATTAATTAATCCGAACAAAAACAAAAGTTCCGAAACACGAGAGAGTCAAAGCGGGAAAAAAATAAAACTTTTTGAAAAAAGAATTTTTTTTTGTTTTGTTTTTCTTCACTTCCAGACGATAAGAAAGTAGCGTGCAGCTTACGCCGAGCGCCACGCAAAACTGAACGTTCCGGCGGCAAATCGCAGCACAAGTCATTAACAATGGTAGAATTAATGTTCCTCCGCCACGGCGTGCGCCATGAAAATGTGACACATGGGGAGCAGTCAGACACTTCTACTATCAACCCCCGAAAAAATCGATAACTTCCACTCACAGCTGGCTTGCCAGCGGTCGAGGTGCACACCAGAGAGCTGTGCTCGTCGAGGCAACGGTCGTCGCCGGCGATCGCCACAAACTGTCTCATCGGACTAATGCCAGGGCCTAATTAACACGCGCCAATCTGGCTAAAAATGGCCGTGTGAGTCATCCAAGTGTTTTAACGTTGACGCCACGCAGATTTTTCTCGCCTCCGAATCCCGCAAACTGCCGAAAAATTGGCTCACAAACCTTCCTTGGCGCCGTCCGCTGCGGGCTGTTTTTGTCACCACTCTCTCTGCTCATGGGTTTCTAACTCACGGCCAGCCGTGAAAATAGCCTTATTCACAGGAGAAGGTATTTTTACTCCGCTAATTAATTATTCAAAAATTAATTGGATTGGAGGACGCATGCGCGTCCCGCATTTCCGACCGCAAAGCATGATGGGAATACCGTCTGCCGGGGGAAAAACTGTCATGGCGTTGTTTTGATTGGAGCTGTGCGTTAATGTGTGGTTCTTGATCTTGGATATTATCCTTCAAATATATTTTGGGGATTAAGATATATGCCGACTTTACACAGTAAGTGATTTTCGATTTGTATTCTAACTTTTATAACTTTCTTTCAAGGTGGAATAGATGAAATAGGCAGCGTGAGGTACCGTAGTAGGCTTAGTGGAAGTTTCGTATGGGAATGATTTTTGTTTACATTTTATTAATTAATGGTTTTAGCGAAATCGCTTAAAATTTCGTATGTTATTACTTTTTATATTTGAAATAGAATATTTTGAATCTAATGAAAACTTTTTTTCCTAATTTATTCATCATTCCGTGTGTTTATGGAATTCTAAAATATTAAATTATGTTTTGATGTTTACTTTTGTTATGTTTTGATATTTACTTTTGTTATTGAATATAACAAAATTGTATCTTAAATACAAATGTAATATAGGAGTGTAGAATCGCACTTTTCTATTGCATATAAATGTAAAAAATAAGCTAAATTAGATATTTTCTTTTTGGCTATATATGTACATTTTTTTTTTAATCGTAAATTGGAGGTGTTTTGTTTTCCATTATGAACTTATTTCGTAATATTTCCTTTTTTCCTACACTTGTGGGAGTTTGTTTAGAAAAGTAAGGTAATCTGCAGTTATTTTTCTTAGTTTTGGGCTGTAATTTTTAACCAGCCATTGTACATGTGGAACAAAGTTAAAAGATCTTTTGAATTTTTAAGAAGAAAAACGTTTTTTATTTTGTAAAGAAATCAATTATCTTTATTTTCAGAGATTTTTAATTGCATTAATATTTTTTTTTGTCCTATAAATATGTGTAATAAATTACTGTTGTATTAGATGTGCAACAGAAAAACAGTAATTTCAATCAACAAATAGATTTCAAGTTTCAATCACATAAATGATGCTAGGTATTGAAAACAATATTTTACTCTAATCTGTGATAAAATTCTGGCAATTATTAATATCACTTAATCAAAATTCTACAAAGTTCAAACTATTACATTGCTTAACTTACAAAATATATGGTAACTCGATATAATCATTCACTTTACCATTAGTTGCAAATTCTCACGTAAGTTACCTAATGATTCCATTACTTATTTAATTTACACATATAACTATAGCATATTTTTCTTGTTCTATATGTTAATATAATTGTGCTATTATATAATTTTATTGTATGAGCTAAAATATTATGAGAAGAGATATGAGATTTTCATTTTCCTGTATAAAACTTTTCTAGAACAATATGTTCCGTAACTCTGGACTCGTGAATGTAGCTTAATAATATGCATCATAAAATATTATACCATTGCATAATATCTTGAAGTATTGGTTAATTTTCAGATTCTATCTGTAAAAATCTGTTCATGTCTGTGAGATTAATTAGACATCATGTGTTTAAACTGTCATGACAAATATTTTGTCAGATAGTCCAAGTGCTATCAGACTAAATTTAACATAACTAACAATATATCTATCATGGGCAGGAAAAATGTATTTACAATTTTATGTTGGCTATATATTTAATTTTGTTTTTTGTACAGTCTTGTCAATTGTGAACAATCAATAAAAATGTGTTTTATTTGGTTTTCTGATTAAATGTGATAGTTTTAATCCATTTCACTTAATATTTAAAAGTTTGATATAAATATAATGAATAAAAAATAGCAATAGTCTAGAAAGAGAAAAAAATCATATAAATAAAGATGTCAAAAGTTATTCTTATCTGAAATGAACATTCTGCTATCTAGGCCCCAACATTATTAGTCTTTATTTTTTATTTATTTATTATTATTTTGTTTATTATAAAAGAAATCCATAAATGCAGTGAAATTTATAATATTGTATATGTTATTGCTCTTTTTATAATTCACATGTAAGCACTTATGGTATCCTATATGTTTTCTTTAACAGTAGATTATATCTTTATTTTTGTTGAAGACTCTATATTTTGTTTTATGGTTCATTATGTAAGAAGAATAAAAAAGTATAGTAACAACACCTAGAAAAGGGAAAAAAATCATTTATGAATAAAAAAAGTCTTATATTATTTCTTGATATTATCATATATAAATTTGGAAAAAAAAAAAAAAAATAATAATTGTCGCTTCTATTAAGTACTTTAAGTTGTTGGTGTTATTTTATGTTTCTTATGAAAAAAGTGAATCTAAGCATATTGCCGAGATGTATAGGTAGAAGAAATTTTATTTCTATTAATAAATTATTTATTTTAATACATAAATCATTTCTAGTATCATGTTTTACATTATAATCCTTGTAATTCTTTAACTTGATAATTAAAAATGTTTTTAATATCCCCCTTACATCATTCCATACCCTTTTATTAAATTTAACCATGTGAAATAGAAATTTTAGTCAGAAAACCACATTTTTAGTCCGTTTTATATATGTTTTTATTTTGCAAAAAATTGTATAAGAAGAATTTAAGAGAAGAGATATATAATGTAAGAATATCGTCTAATAGTATTACTAGTATTTAATTATTTAGAAAATAATTAATTAAATAGTAATACTAGTAATTTACTAGTATTTTTATTTAGATAACAGTAGCCTTTTAAACTAATGTATATTTAATCACTATTTGTAAAATATCATATGTTAACATATTTTAGAGAGTATATCCCTAGATTTATTTGCATTGTGCTTATTAAAAATAAATTACTAATCGCCTTTAATATTTTCAAATAAAAGCATTATATTAAAAATTATTCAGTTATGTTACATAAATTGAATTCTTTTTCTGTTCTTTATTTTCCTCCTTATCTTTAAATTCTTAAACTTGAAATGTATTATGTAAATTTGACAATGTTGACTTTGAAACTATGATTTCAAAGTCAACTATGATTTCTGCTATTGTTAATTGATCAGATATATTTCTTAATACATACAATACTGCTTATTTTTTAGGGTTTTTTGTAATATTTTCATAATGGAATATTAATTTTTAAACATATATATATATATTTATTTATTTTTATTTGTGTATACTATTAACTTTTTTTACTGTTATATGAAAACTTAGATATGGAAGTGAAATATTAGTATAGTAAAACATTTGTTTTATATATAAATATTCGCTTGCTTTAATTCAGCAAAATTACCTGTTAGAAATCGATTTCTTCTGTTGTTTAAATATTTCTTTATTTTGTAGCTTTTACTTTTATTTTACTCATTTTGAATTTTATTTTTTTATCTAAATCATATGAAGATTTAAAAAATAAAGTAAGTCAAAGTTAATTAAAAGATGCATAATGCAATTTCTTATTTTATGAATAGTTGTTTGGTATGATAAGTCATTTGATATTAAAGAATCAAATTTCGAAAATAAATTTAAAAAAAATACATACTGTGTTATCAATGTTGAAATGTAAAACTGGCTAAAATTTCTACATAGATATTTTAGTTAGACATTTATAAAATGTGTTTAAATATTGTGTAAGAGTATTAATTAAATATTGTCTCTTGAATCTTATATGTGTTATTAAATATCAGTTTCTGCACAATAAAAGATTATTTTAATTATTAACTGGCTATGAGAATTCTCAGAATTGTAGATTAATAAATCTTTCTTTCAAAAGGTAATACATTTTTACATACTATAAATTTAATTTTAACCAATAAGAATTATTGGTTTTGGTACTTAGAACTTTATCATCTACTTTTTATATTGTTATTGAAAAATAATTTAAATCATTCATGTTCTTTAACTTTATTTTTATTATTAAAAGATTAAGCCCCAGTTGTAAATTCTATAATTTTAATGATTTATGGAAAATGTAGATAAAAATTTGTTGCTCACTTTTTGTTTAGTTTTGTAAAATAAATTTCTTTATTTTATTCATTAGAATTTTTTTACTATAATAATTATTAAAAACCTCAAAATTTTGTTTTATTTTTCACAGAAGAATCTCTTTGAATAAAATCTACCTTTGGGGATTCAATATAAATTAAAGATGATTGTTATTTCTTGAGATAGGTTAATTACTCATGTAAGTTATTATATAAAAATAAACTAATGAATAGCACGATTGTGTTGGTTTTAACTATTAAGGCTGTGATTAATTCAAAAGTTTTAATTTATTCTCTTGTTTTAGATGGAAAACTATTACAAAGTGTTGGGCATCTCAACAAACTCTTCTCGTGAGGAAATTAAAAGATCTTATCACAATCTGATCCGTGAGCATCACCCAGACAAAAGCAATGATCAAGCTTCTACACATTTTCTTCTAATTGATGAAGCTTGGAAAACTTTGAGTGTCGATAATCTCCGAAAAAAGTATGATGCTGAACTGTTAGCATTGGAGTTGCAAGATACGCATCCAGTGCAGGAGGAGATTAACATTTGCAGCACATTTTATAATTCTAAATTAGAACAATATGAAAAAGATTGCCGATGTGGTGGAAAATATATTTTATCTACTCATGAAGTTATAAAAGATGAGCTTTTACTTGTGGACTGTGATAATTGTTCTTTAAGTATTGTTATTGATTGTGCAATTAATGGTGAAAATAAAAATTCTTGATAGTATTCATTGCTTGTATACTTATTTGAAAAATGATTTTTATTTAATTTTTTTACATTAAGTTTGCTTATGTGCTTCTAATTACTACAGATATTTTAGTATTGGTAATTGATTGAATGGTAATCATCAAAAAGTTTTATATTTTTTATACTTTTTTTCTCAAATACTGTTTTTTAATACTTTTTTTTTTTCTTTTCTGAATAAAACAATTAGTATGTTATATTTAATATGGTAAACAATTTGTAGATTTTAGTGGAGTAATATATGTTTTTTTTTTTTTACAAATCTTAAACAGTAACTTGAGATTTTCATTTATTACAGTTTTGGTTATAAGTTGATTAACTATATTTTCAATATTAATTAAAATTTTTCTTTCAAAGCTACAATTGTAGTTAAAATTTATACAAAAATTGATGTCTATCCTAATTGTTTATTTTGTTGCTCATTGACTTATTTTTAATATGGCGTTTGCTTTAATTTTTACTGAAAGATTTATTCTTATTTATTTTTGTAATGAAGAGTGATCTTGTGTTTAAAATAAATTTCAAAATCTGTTTAAAATTTTCTTTAAAAAGCATACAAATCAATATGTATGTTCAAATATTATTTAGAATTTCATATTTGAAATACAAAAATTATATATTTTATATGTTAATGTTAAAATTAATTTCAAATAGATTTTCTATTGAGATAAATTATTTTTAAATGTCTTGTTTATAAGGAAAAAATTTTTATTATGTTACTTTCACATTACTATAGTCTATGATAATTTCAAACCAAAAATATTTTGTTTTTCATATTTTGGTTTAAATTAATTGATGATCAATAATTGACATTTGTATCATAGTTTTTAACATGAGTGAATAATTTTTCCAATTTAACTTGAGTCCTCAGATTTTAGCAAAAGTAGTTGAGGTAATGAAAAGTACTATCTTAAATCCCTCTAATTATAAACATATTTTAGCAAAAATAAAAAAAAAAAAGAGTAAAATTGCAAAAAAAAAAAAAAAAATAGGAAAATGAGGCTATCAAGTTGATATGTGTGAAAATTGTTTATCTAAATAGTGTATAGACACAATTTTCAAAAACTTTTACAAAAGGTTTAAGTGTATGTAATGGAATATCAATCTTATATCTTTAGAATATAATTTGGGTTGAATTGTTTTTTATTATTATTATTTAATTTTTTTTTTATATGAATAAATTTATTTTTGCTTGATCCAACAGTGTTCAACTTAAGTTCCTTATTCAATAATTTTCATAAATTAAAGTACATTTTAAATTTATAAATAGCATGAATTTAATCCATAAAAGCACTCCAAACGGTTGCACCTGGGGGAACAAAAAAATTTTTTATCTGAATGCAAATTCATTAACATAAAAATTTAGCAAGATGCCTAATTTATTTTATGCACAATTTCCAAAAACTTGTCATGAAATTCAGAAAAAAAAAATTCAATGGTAACCATAATAGCCCCTATTTACAACTTATTTAAATTTGCAACAAATGTTCTTAATACCACCTTCCTTGCTTTGTTTCCTGTGTTGCACAAGACATGCACACTTTTTAAAGCCATGTTCACACTGACGTGCAAGAGTTTGAAAATGCACGCCTGGAAGAGTTTGGAGTATGCGTCGCCCAGCAAATCGGTTTGCTATAGTAAGAGATCGAAACGCATGCGTTTCCATTGTTGACTTTGCAGTAAAAGAATTAACGCTCGGGCTGATGTCGCTTTTGGGTTGCGCATCAGAAATTAAAGGGACTTGCAGCTTGTCAAAAGACGTCTGCATGCTTTTTAGTGGGGAGGTGGGAACGACAGGGTTAATTTTTCGATTTCAAATTGCGATGATACTAGAAAATGAATGTTCGGCCAAATGTTTCAAATCTCGACGCAGTTTAAGTTGCGTCTAGACCTGACCGCAAATGGTGTACAAATTGCCGATGCAATTCTCAATTCATATTTTCTGGCCATGGGCTTGAATGGCCGAGTGGCTGGCGCTCGGTACCACAGGTTTCGGGTTCGAGTCCCGGCGGTGCCATGGTAGTTTGTAGTGGTTCGAATCCACTTTAAGCCGTAGGTCCCGGTCTAATAGAATTGTAGAGCGTTGCGGGGGCATTGTTACTCCGCGTCCTTGGCTTGGCTTGGCATTGGTATTTGTTAGTGATTCGGAATCCACGTCAAACAGTAGGTCCCTGTCTAATTAGCCTGAAGTATGCAAAAAATAATTGTAGACCGTTAAACTAAACCTAAACGATGTTTCGGGGTGGAAAAAAAAAAAAATTATTATTATTTGGATTTACTGGTCAACAGATGCGATAATGAGATTTAAAAATATCTAAATATGCTTCAAATTGTGAAAGTTTGGAATCACCTGACTATTATTATTTAGGCGTGGTATTTTTAGTTTATGGTTACATGCTTGTTAATATCTTGGATGTGAGCTGGTTTTCGCAAAATATACTTTAGGAAGAGGTTCCTCTATTCATCAGAAATTGAATTTTAAAGCATTCAAATATGCATCAATTTAACCTTGTTTCTTATCTCACTTGGCAGACAGCAACCTTTAGACCAAGAACGCTGTGGTCTCATGGAAGGAGGGAAGGCGGCTTCTGTTGTGATGGAGAACCGTAGTTAGAAGTCTGACTTGGTTTCGTGTCGCTGAAAGGAGGGCAGGAAGACACCAGCAGCACCTTCAAGCAACCTTCCGGGAGGACGTTTAGGGGGAACTACCCCGTATTTGCATGGGAGAAAACTCGAACTCCCACCAGGTAGTCTGATTCACGAGGCAAGATCTGAACATCACAAACGCTATCGAGCCTCCTCGTGTTTTGAAACAATGCCGCTGGCAGATTGAACCTCCGCCCTAATGCACACCTGCGGCGCGCGTTGCTACTGAGCCGCGAGTTGGGCCAATCTAACCTGAAATATACATAATGAATACAACATAATAAAGAATTTGATACGTTACATGCCATTGGTATTTCTCAGAAACCATTTGATTAGTCATTTTTTTTTTTTTTTTTTTTACTTGGTTATTTTTATTTTTCGATTTGCTCTTAACTAAAGTCTTTTTTTTCTTTAAAATATATACTGATCTAAATAAGTGATCTTCTTAATGCATTATATAGCAACGATCAGAATTGCTCGTCGATTGTAATTTTAAAATAGAGCCTATTTAAAGCATTTTCATGAATTAAGTAATAAATTGCTGAAGTTTGTGACGATAGGACTTGTTTTGATAGTCAGCAGAATTTGAATATTTTGTGTAAATTGTTTGTAAAAGACAATGAAATATGAAATGTAGGTGGAAACTGCAACCAAGCTAATTCATTATAGGAAAAAGTTATCTTCAGATTTGCAATAAATTATTATTAAAAAAAAACATTAAGAATATGATCTGGTATCTACTTATATATATTTTTTTTTTAAATTTTAGGAGCCGATCATGTTTCATTATCATTTGCCATTTTCTGATTTCATTTATTATTATTTTTTTTTTATATATAGAAAATTATATATGGTATGGCCATATAGTATTACTACACCACACCACTTCTCTGTCCCTAGAGCTGAGTTGCCTGTTTACAATTTGGGAATAATGTGGGCGAGAAGAAATCTGATTGGTCTCTGTAACGCTCTACGGTCCTATGAGACCGGGATCTACGGCTTAAAGTTTGTTCCGAACCAATACAAACATCCATAGCACCGCCGGGAGTCGAACCCGAAACCTGTGCCACCGCTAGACATTCGACCGTTCAAATATAATGATATAAACGCCAATAGATAATAATATAATATATGGTCGCTTTATTATATAGTATGGTCAGCCGCAGTCTGTACTATATATCACTTATTTCTGGCCAATCTATAATAACCTTCACGCTAGACAAAAGAAACATGAATAAAATACTGCTAAATATGCGCTTATTATAATATTGGAACATTATTATTATTGTTCTTTTTTTTTTTTTTTTCTTTCTTTCTTTCTTTCTTTCCACGAACTTCATAGGATCTGCAATAAATATAACACCAAAAAAGGGAGCGTCTCACACTCTTGAAAGAATCCATTTCCTTTTGGTCATCATCGACAGTCGCTGATTAATTTCCTCCATTGAAATGTTTATCCAGCAGTCGGAAAATAATGAAACATCATTCCCTCAAAAAAAGAAGCGAGAGAGGAAACGTCCGAGGACAAATTGCCCCCAAACGCGACAAGACACCAAATTAAAGTCGCCTGTCAAAGAGAACCCCTTCTTTCTTGACAGACTTCCATCAAGCAAGGGACCGAACCGATCCAATTGGCACTTTCCATCAACGGAACCGGTTTGCCGCGAAAGCTCAACCACGAAATACGAAATAATAACAGATAACAGGCCCTAGCAGTAATTATGACGAAGGGGAAACTGCAAATTAATGTTTCCCTTTTCGACGACGAAGCCTTTCAAGGACTTCAATTAGTCGTTGCTAATCCTACCTCTTTGGGGTTTCTTTACCATTGCCAAGTTACATAATACTAATGAAAATTACGTTCGTGCTCCGTGTACAACACGCCAATGGGGTTTCAAGTCCAAGGTCAAAGCCAACCAACAACGTTAATGAACTTGGTTGCATTTAAAAAGGATAGCTCAGTCAGTTAAGATCGGAAGAGAGTAATTTGAGTGAATGCTAATTCGTCATTCGATAACTGTAATTTTCTTTTCAGTTTTTGATTGAGGTGAAAGATCTCGATGCATATTTTATTAGTCTTGGCCCCGGTGATGGATCGGGCTGACATTCTGAAGGCTTTGTGTCTGTGACATTTATGAATAATGTAACATTTTTCCTTTTCCTTTCTTTATTTTTTATGTGTGTACCCGTGCCGTGTGGCTAGTGGAGATGAATGTTTTCACGGTTTCAGTTGAGTTATCTTGTTGTCAGTAATAAAAAAAAAAACTTTTTTTTTTTTTTTTTTTTTTTTTTTTAATCTTCTGGGAACAAGGTTTGACAAACGCAAAAGGACACTGTGAAAATCAAAATTGCATTCTGAAAAGATGCTGCATCGAATTTCGAAAAAGATACCTTCGATTTTTTTTTTTTTTTTATTACTTAATTTTATTGGGTAAAGGGAACAAGCAATTCTTTTGTTTACTTATTTGAACCACGGATACACAGACACGTAAAGCAGCAGCTCACATAAACTGTAACTTGTCAACTGGCCACACGAACACAAATGGATGGAAAATAGACAAGGAATTTATTAGAAATACAATCAGTTTGTTTAACAAAGCCATAATAGCATTTGTTATGCATAAATATCGATGGGCTTCATAATTAGTCCCATAAAAGCACTAAGAACAGAAAGAAAGTATATATATATATATAGTAACTTCTGAGCTTAATTACTATATATATATATATATATATATAGTAACTTCTGGAGCTTAATTACCATATATATATATATAGTAAACTACAGAATATAGTCGAAAACCAAGTGGATTGTCCACATGTTTTTTCAATTCTTTCTATTAGCTCACACTCTCCCTATATATATCTTGTTCAAATTTTCAATCGTGCATAAAATACGTTTTATTCATCCAATAAAGTTCAAATACATTTTTTGTTGAATTTGTAGTGGATGACACTGGATGTTAATACTGTTTCTTCAAATATTAATTCAGTAATTAAATTTAAGTAATTAATTTTAGTTTTTCTTAGATGTAAGTTGCATATATCTACCAATAGATGGCGCCAGAGAAACTTAAAAAAATGAATGAAAATTATGTATAAGGACTTTCTGCAATATAGTGAAAAGAAAAGCAGAAATTGACATTAAAATTTTTTTATATATTACTTGTTTTGCTTTAATTGACTAGCATGAATATTTAAGGAATTGGGTTCCAACTCCGAGAGAAAAGCACATGTCCAAAAGCCGTGAATGTTGTAAAGAGTCTGCAGTCAGAAAACAAATCAACCACGAAACCACAACCATGAAATATAAACAAATCATTAAAAGTGTCCTGGTTAGCATTTTAAAGAGCTTGGGAAACGAGTATCTCAAAGAGTTCACAAACATACTCAAATCAATGTTTGATTATATTAAAAGTTAGAATCTGAATCTGTTGTAACTCGAAAACCAAGAACAAAATGCATTTTATTGCATTTATGCATATAAAGAACACAAATATATCGACACAAAAAATTAAAATAAATTAATAGTTTAAAAAAAACTAAAAACACGCTATTAGAGTTAATCAATCTAAAAAGTAAAAAATAATTGTTAACATAAAAATAAAATAACTGACGAGAAAATGAATGTCACTGTTCTAAAAGAGTGGGGTGCTTTATATCAATCGTTACAATTTTTCACTAGTTTCATTCCAAAATGCAGAGTTAGTTAAAAATGTCATTCAAAGAACCCCACGCCGCTGTCCCACGTAGGTTTGAATGTCTGGAAGATGCCTGTAAATGTTTCTTTGCAGCTTAAATAGTGTGTATGAGGAGAAACAGATCTCCAGGGGAAAAAAAATGATGCACCGATCAAGATGACTTTTCAAAGGCTGTGTGTTTTAATAACTAATCCTGGCAATCCTAATCATGATGAGATAATAAACTTATCAAAATACTTTAGTGTCGTCGGTCCTTGATAAGTCTACAATGTTTAAATTAAATCGGATCGTTTAAAGTAGGGTAAAATCGACCCCAAAGAGTCAGTCAAAACATACATACAGGTGAAACTAATAAAAGCGTATTAAAAAAAAAAAAGAACTGCCAATGAATGATTCAAAAACATGATTACTTTGCTTAACAAAATCACAACAGTATTCGCTACACGTAAACTTTCATGTGTTCATCAAATTGTATAACCATAATAGCATTTATTATACAAAAGCTTTGTATTAAATTTTCAATCCCTCAAAAAAAAAAAAAAAAAAAAGCGGGTGGGGGAGGGAGGGGGGGGTAAATTGTTCAAGATTTAAAGTGCATATAAGCTTCAGTAGGAAAACTTAAAATCTTATTAGACATGCACTATTAAAATGATGAACGATTAAAGTTGCATCAGATCAAAAGAGAACACATATGCAATAATAGTGTATTAAAAAAGTTGTTCAGGAAAGGAATAAAATGCAAGTATAACATGGGATACCGATTAGAAATTAGTTAGTTAATTAGGAAACACTGAATGAAACTAACCAAACTCAAATGAAATTTAAAAAAAAAAAAAAGAAAGCAGAAGGGAATTAATTATAACATTTTGAGTATAGCTTTATCAAAGTACAAGTACTTTCAGGATATTATAAAAATATATTATTTCTGCTCATTGGATGACTTGATTCAAGTCAAAAATATATCTAGCGATGTATTCCGATAACATGGAGGATTCAAAATAACTATCCGATTTAAAATTGGATTGTAAGTGTGTGTGTATATATATATATATATATATGTATGTATATATACACTATTTTACATATAAGGTGAATAAGCAATTTGAGGACGTTATATTACATTACTCAATGAGTGCTTTAATATTTGGCTTAAATTTTTATAGTAACAAAAGTTAAAAGTAATGAGTCAAAATTTTTAGTCATTGATTTTTAGATATTCATACGTAAAATGTGTTGATCCAATTAGGCTTGCTCGTGTTAATGCATTATTTTAAAATAATCACATCTGTTCGATTTTTAAATGGAACATATTTATGGCAATGAATATTATTGGGAAAAATATAGGGATCTCGCATCCAGGCCACGACATTATTGAAGTTCTACAAAATTTCTAGTGTGCAGTAAAACTGAAGTTTTCTAATATTTAAATGTGGGGCCTGAATGGCCGAGTGGCTAGCGCGCTCTGGCTCTCGGTACCAGGTATCGGGTTCGAACTTCCGGCGTTGCCATGAGTGTTTGTGGTGGTTCGGAATCCACTTTTAAACCGTAGGTCCCGGTTCTAATAGGATCGTAGAGCATTGTTTCAAATTGTTACTCCGTGGCTTATCTTCAAGTTACACGCGCCCCTGGGTAATGCAAAGTGAGTACGCCTGTGCAGCGCTTGCCTTAAGGCATCCAAGACCAAGCTGTTAAGTGTTTGCCAGTTGCATTAGAAAGAAAGAAAATATTTAAATGTGAATTATTTTCTTAAACTAAAGTTGGATCATGTTTTAATATTTCATCCAAATCTGTAAATGTTTGAAAAAAATATTGTCAGTTCTATTTTTCTAAGGAAAATGTATATAAAAAGTGAATTGGTTGACCAAAGTCTTTGTATTCTATATTTAAATATTAAAAACGGTTTCTTACCTTGTTTACTATTTATATTTTACCCGTAAGCATAAGAAAGAGAATGACTTCATGTTTCTTATTTTGTAGAAATATTTTAAATATTTTTGATGACTGTGTTGTACCTTAAATTGTTTCAACAATGCTTAAATAATTTCAATTTAGAAGTTGAAAAAATTACACTTTAGGACTTTGAGAATGTACATCACTTTAGGACTACATAGAACCGTTATAGGATGAAAGCTAAGTAGGGATGAATTCAAACGAAACTGATAATATTTGGAAAGAGAGAGAGAATGATTTTTTTTTTTTCTGATGATAAGATTGTTCAATTTTTAGAAACACTAATATTAATAAAGTAAATAAACAATTTGTAAATAAAATAAAAGTTAATAACAAGTAAAGTAAATAAACAGTTTGAAAATTGTGTTCAAATTGATGTCGCTTGTATTTTACTGCGACTACGGGTCACAAAAAAACTACTAAAAATTACAATAAATTACTGAAGCAGCCAACATTTTTGTTTAAAGAATAGCTCAGTTTTGTAATTTTTTATGATAAGCTTTTCATTCTTACTATTACTACACCATTCTTGTCTTAATAAATCTGTATAGAATCCTGAAATTCTGCGTGCAGTGGCAAAGTATCATTAAACATGTAGTTTTCATATTGGGAACATCATTTCTTATTAAATTTTATCCTCATAAAAAGATATTCAATTTACATTCCTTTTTTATTTAAAAATCCAAGATTCGTCTTTTTTAAATCCAGTTTTAGAATTATGATAAATTAAATGTGAATATTTCGAATGCCTGGCACTTTGATGTAAGTCATTCGCCACTAGAACGGCAAAGATGTAACAGATAAGCGTTACCCAGGGTGCTTCATAGAGAAATTGCAACACACACATTGCAATTTTTTTTAATATGATAATCTCGTCATTCTTATTGTACTAATCTTGAATTAATAAACTAGTATTTTTTGGTTCTAATGCAGCTGGCAAACACTTAGACAATTGTCTTTCATACCTTAAGGCAAGGGCGGCACCGACGTTACTCACTTAGCATTACTTAACACTTCCAGGAGGTGCGTGTAGCTTGAAGATAAGCTACGGACGCGAAATAACAATACCCCCGCAACGCTCTACGATCCTGTTAGACTGGGACCTACGGTTTAAAGCAGATTTCGAACCCCCTACAAACATCCATGGCACCGCTGAGACTCGAACCCCAAATCTGTGGTACCGAGCATCAGAGCGTTAGTCACTCGGCCTTTCATGCCCTAATAAATCAGCATAGAATCCTGAAATTTTATATTTAGTGGCAAATTATTCATATAATGCTACCACAATTTTAATGAACACCTTCACAGGTAGCGTCTGGGCAATTCGTTTCCTCCTCCAGTTCTTCTTAAGCCCAACAGAAGGACATTCAGATCTGCAGATTTATCACGTTCATCTCAGGCATACTCATTGATGACAGTAAAACATCAGATTCCAGATAACTATAATCATGGTGAATCTAATCTGAACTCTTTGAAAATTCAACACACGACCGCTTTACCGTCTTGTACATTAATGTTTTGCTGCCCAACTACTATGTACTACATCATTTTATTTTTATTCCTTCTAAGTAATTTGAACTTGTTCTAATTCTTTAAGTCCTGCAGTGAACTTCAATCCCCTAAATGCCAACCAGGAGGTGAAGGGGGCAGATTCTGTTGTGACGCCACGAGTCAGGTTTGAAATAATTTCGTGTCAAAAGGAATTATTTTAAGAGGAAATTTTTTGTTGTTGTTGTTGTGAAAACCTTCAGAAAACTCTCACCAGATGATGGACGATATCCCATGCAGCTGAACATCACAAATGGACCTGAGTCTGTTCATTTTGTGACGGAGAACTGTTAGGTGGATTGAGTTTTTTGGCGCCTAAATGCTCGCTGAAGATCGAGCGGATAGCACTGCCTGGCGTTCAGTAGTATCGGGAGAACTTTTTAGCGGGAAATATCTTTGTTTCGTATGGTTCGAATACACAGAAAACTCCCACTAGGTCCCGGTCTCATAGGAACGTAGAGCGAACACATAAACGCCCTTGAGTCTTCTCACTTTTCTCAAACTTCGAAGGACAAAGCCTCTAGGCACAGTGATATGGTGTGGTGTAGTAGTGGTAGTCCTAAATGCTAACCTGCTGCGCACGTCGCCACTGAGCCACAAGTCGGGTTCTAAATAATTTAACTGCAATAAGTAATTATATTAACACAGTTATTATAATTTTTAATAAAATATAATCATTAAAAATTAATAATGACTGTGACTCATTAGATGATTTTATGGCATGCAATACATACTTATATTTATTTATTTCGAAAATAAAATCAAAGACTCTTATATTACGGAATCTAGTGGATAACGCATTATATGGCATTTCTAACCTGGCGCATGGTTCGATACTCAGCATGTCGGATCAAAAGCTTTTATGAATGTGTTGCAATGAGCTTGATAAATACGTTGATAGGTTAATTCTTTTATGTGCTTAGAGCGAGAAAGTGGGGGAAATAATACGTTTTGAGGTACCACCAGTGAGAATGATTGTTTGAATTGTGATGTCTTCATTCTCTCCTCTGATATAAATGTCAGTATTTGCTAACAGACCTAAAATAAATCAAAATTTACAGCCCTCATAGCACATGCTGAATTTGCTACATATCTATCGTTGTACAGGGTAAAATAAATCAAAATTGCTACAATGCAAAAACCACTTCTAAATTTCAAAATATACAACTTAGTTATTAATTATTTAAATGTTCCTGGCTTAAACTTATCTTATTTTTTTTACTGATAGTAAAAAAGAAACGAATTATGTGAAGCCGAATCATAACGATTTTGATCATGTTTTATCCTTTCTACTCCCGGCGGTGACATGGATGTTTGTAGTGGTTCGGAATCAACTTTAAACCTAGGTCGAGGTGTAATATGACTGAAAAGCATTGGGCTTGGGACTGATAACCCTACCCGGTAAAAAGAAAACATTTATGTTTCGGAACTGCCAGTAGACAGACTGGCCATGGACCAACAAGGGCTGTTTTTATCCTTTCTATAATAGCGAAAACTACTTAGCTTTTTATTGCTTTCTTGGATTTAGTTTGTCGCTCTATGTTTTTTAATTTTTTTAATTTAATTTTTATTTTTTACAAACTTTAGGCTGATTAGACCAGGATCTGCAGTATAACGTGGATTCCGAACCACTAACGAACATCTATACATCTCCAGGGATTCGAACCTGAAGCCTGTTGTACCAACGCCAGAGCGCCAGCCAATCGGCCATCAGGCCGCTTTGCTTTTTGGGATCAAAATGCAGGTGTCTTATTTGCGCGGTATACCTTTCATATTAAAATTTATTTGTGCAGTGATAATCTTAAATGACAATTATGTTCAGAAGTTCTCAAAAAAAAAGACAATGTAATAATAATGCTTTAAATAACGAAATTTATTATTATCTAACTATTGTTCCAAGTACTTAATCACATAAAGTTTTCGACTTGTTGGTCTCGGAAACGTTTTCACCTTATCTGAAATTATCAGCGGTGTTTTCTTTCCATTAATTTCCTTTTCCGTCTGATAGTAGGATTATAAATTGACGGAGGGATAATTGTTGTGTAACCAGATAATCTATTATGGTTCTGTACCTGCTTGGTGTCCAAACCACGTTCTTGGCACCTTTATTCACCGTCACATATCGGCACCCATTCGTGAGAGAGCTTTCATATATTTTTAATCTGCCACGGATTAATTAGCCCCTCATTGTACCTATGCCATTGACTGTTATCGCCGGATTCATATTAAAATGTCTCTTTTTTTTTTTTTTTGGAAGCAGATGTTAACAATGACAATCGGAGAAAAAGTCATTTCCTGTCATTAAGGGATTAATTCTTTATTCCCAACTCTTATGTGATTGGAATTAATGTAGTTGTTAATGAAAGGATGCCTTTTTTTATATTTTATCTTAATATTATTGTGGCATATGTTGTACTTTTATAATTAAGTTCCAAAATGAGCGGGAAATTGTGTTTTGTCTCCCTATTTTGGTTTTCGCTGTCAAAATTGCAGTAGACTGAAGCATACTTCTAACCAGTATTGAATCTTTGTGCATTAGACCATTGCCTTAACATATGTTATGTATGAGTTAGAAGGTTACTTTGAATCAATTTGTCGTAAAATACAATGGATTGAGTTTATGCAAAATAATTATCATTATTATGGCTTAGAGATGGGACATCTTGTATTATTATGTCATCGTAACAATTGAGATTGTGGCAAAATCGCAGCTGTGATAACGAATTGATAAAGCTTCTTTCATTATATCGTGCATATGTTGAGACAAAGAATAAGGGCAGTATGCGATTTAACGTATGTGCGACATTGTTTCCTCCTATAAAAAGATACTTGAATCTCGGAAAGTTTCTGTAATTTGAAGGATTAACCATAATAATGGTGAAAACGGGCGCTTTCGTTAAAAAATAAAAATAAATAAATAAATAAATAAACGTTTTGTTGTTTCTGATCCCACTTGGTAGACAGCAACCTCTAGACCAAGTCCAAGAATCTCTGTGGTCTCATGGAAGGGGAGGGGCAGCTTCTGTTGTGATGGAGCACCTGTTACTAGAAGTCTGACTTGGCACCGTGATGATGAAGAAGTGGATTGTAGAGGAACAACCCGCATTTGAGTATCGTATGGGTGAAAAACCTAAAAACTCCCATCAGGTAGTCTGACTAATGTGACACGATGCTGAACATCACAAACGCCACCGAGTTTCCATGTTTTTGAAACAATGTCTTCTACAAAGCCGTCAGCGGATTGAATCTCAATTTTAATGCATATCAGTGGCGCGCATTATCACTGAACCACGAGTCGTGCTAAAAAAATGTTTAAAACTGTAGTACGATTCTAATTGATTTGCATTGTGTGTGTGTGGTGGGGTTTTTTCCCAGGAGTCCAAGAACATAATTTTTTTCCTTGAGCATAAGCTTCCTGACATCCTCAAAAAATGCAGGATATTTGCCTAGGTTATAATTTAAATCAAATTAATCTGCTTTACAACATGATAAACTTTCATTTAAAATAACGTTCATTTACCAAGTTGATTTAATTATGTGCGTTTTAATACCTATATGAGATACGTGTTGCTGAGTCTTACGATTTGCCAGAGTGCTCTGTAGTCACGTGCTCTGTAGCCCAGACGGTCAACGCTTCGCCACCTTATGCCTTGGTGTGAAGGAGGCTTAACGTCTTGGTGTAAAAAAGACTTTCATTAAACATAATCCTATGATAAATTGAAATTTGTAAGCTAAAAATTTTTTATAAATTTTTTTTTGTGTGTGTGTGTGTATAGGATGGTACTTATAGCATTTATTTTATTTAGTTATTTATTAGTTTTAAATCTTTTTTTTTTTAACTTTTTTAAGTTTTTATACATTTATAACTATATATAGTTAATAAATTAAATCTAAAATCAAACTTTTACTTCTTAACTTAAATATATATATATATATATATATATATATATGAATACGTATTTCTTTGAGTGTTAGAATAGTAGTTTATTAGTCCCATTACAGCGTTGTAATAATACAATACAAAAATTTGTGAAATTATTCATTTTATTATTGGTGATTAAATTAGTTATTTTAAATTGCATTTTAAATTATTTTATCATAAAATCTATTAAAGAAAAAAATCATATATTATTAGCAAATACAAATAAAAGAATTGTAATTGTTATCGCTGATTTATTCATTATAACCAACAAAGCAAAATTGCGGGGAAAAATAAAAAACCGCTTTACACTAAGTATTTTCAAATATATTCAAAATTGACAACTTATGTTCTAGGAAATCATTCCTTTTTTTTTTCCAAAACTATTTCCATTTCAGAAGTAAATTTTATTAAAGACGGTGGCAGCAATAAATAAACAAATGTCAAATGTTTCTAATGCAGCTGGCAAAAACTTAGACAGTTGTCTTTTATGCGAGGCAAGCGCTGCACCATACTCACTTAGCACCCCACTTACTCTGCACACCCAGGGCGTGCGTGTAGCTTGAAGACAAGCTACGGACGCGAAGTAACAATACCCCTGCAACGCTTTACGATCATGTTAGACAGGGTCCTATGGTTCAAAGTGGATTCCGAACCACTAAAAACATTCATGGCACCGCCGGAACTTAAACTCGAAACCGAAACTTATTAACTATATATGGATGGCCGAGCGACAGAGCGCTGGCCGCTCGGCCATCCATATATAATTAATAAATTAAATCTAAAATCAAACATTTTCTTCTTAACTTAAATATACTTATAACTTATCTAACTTAACTTAATGAATACGTATTTGTTTTAGTGTTAGAATAGTAATTTATTAGTCCCATTACAGCGTTGTAATAATACAATATAAATATTATAACAAAAATTTTTATCTAATAACAAACAAATGTCAAATACAATGCAAAAAATTGTGAAATAATTCATTTTTTATAAGTAATTAAATTATCTATTTTAAACTACATTTTAAATCCTTTTATCATAAAATCTATTACAGAAAAAAATTATACATTATTATTAAAAAGAGAAGGAATGTAATTGTAATTGTTATCACTAATTTATTCATTATAACCAACAAAGCAACAATTGCGGGGAAAAATAAAAACCGCTTTACACTAAGTATTTTCAAATATATTCAAAATTGACAACTTATGTTCTTGGAAAGGAATCTTTTTTTTTTTTCCAAAACGATTTCCATTTCGGAAGTAAATTTTATTAAAGAACGGTGGCAACAAAAAATAAACAAATGTCTTTTGTGGGAAAATAATAAATAAATAAATAAAAGAATTCTTATCACGTGCTCATTTTCAAACGACAATCGATTATTTATGATCCTTTTATGAAGAAGAGAAGAGAGCTAATGGAGAGAACTCCATTGTGATTGTTCTCTTTTCTGTTCGAAAAAAAGAATAAAAAAAAAAAAAAAAAAAATGGCTCCTCAACTCGCGAAAAATATTAACAACCTTTTGTTATACGCTTTTCCAATATATCTCTAATTCCTCTTTTGTTGCTGTATTTCCTTGTTAAATTCCGTTTCTTTTTATTTTATTTATTTTCATACTAAAATCTCACGTCTTTTCCTATTTTTGAGAGCCAGTCCTTTGTGGTTTTTACGACTGCTTATTTCCAGAAATGTTATTCAAGTTTTTTTACAACTGCAAAATCGCAAGATGATCGAAACTGGAGTGATTTATGGCGTTTTCTGCCGAAGAAAGTCAATAAATTTTTGTCCCTGATGTATTTCTACGGATTGGAAATTTTCGAAGTAAGTAACCCGTAAATATTTTGAAATGGAAGGTTGTTAAAATGTTTTTAGAAAAGAATTATCTGAAGCACTAACGAAACGATGTATTTATTTGACGGTTAACAGCATTACCTAATGATTTAGCTCGAATTTTCATCAATATTAATATTTATTGGTGGTATATTATTTTGGGCACCTGATGGACGAGCGACTAGTGTTCTGGCGCTCTGTGTCATGGATGTTTGTAGTGATTTGGAATTTACTTTAAACCGCTGGTCCCGGTCTAATATGACTGTTGGGCGTATGGCTGACAACCCTACCCCGTAAAAAGAAAACATCTCTTGTCTCGAAATCTGCCAGTAGGCAAACGGCCTTGGCCCACTATGTGACTGTTGCGCCATTGAAGAAGTACACTAACGGCCATTAAAATTGCTACACCAAGAAGGCGACATGCTACAAACGTGAAAATTAAACGACAGGTGCTGTGATATGCAAATGATTAGCTTTTCAGCGCATTCAGACAAAGCAGGCGCCGGTAGCGACACCTACAATGTGTTTAAATGAGGAAATTGTTCAGCCGGTTTCTCGGACACAAATTGCATTTCAAAGTTATTGCATGGTTAATTAGTGTGATGCCTCGTGTAAGAAGCAGAAATGAGTACCAATACGTTTTTGACTTTCATAAAGGTAGTTTACCGGGATTGTGGTTTATCGTATCGCAGTATTGCTGCTCGCGTCGGTCGAGATCCAATGACTGTTAGCAGAATGGGAAATCGACGGGTTCAGGACGGTAATACGGAACACAGTGCTGGATCTCAACAGTTCCCTATCACTAGCAGCCGCGAAGACAGGCATGTAACCTGCATGGCCTTAATGGATCGTGCAGTCACGTCACGTGCCCTGAGTCAAGAATTCGGGTCATTTGCAAGGCAACAAGTGTCTGCACGATCAGTTTGACGACGTTTGCAGCAGCATGGACTCTCAGCTCGAAGACCATGGTTGCGGCTACCCGCTGCATCACGGATAGAAGCGTCTTCAATGGTGTGATCAACGACGCATCTGGGTTCACGAATGGCGAGACGTCATTATTTCAGATGAATCCAGGTTCTGTTTACAGCATCAAGATGGTCGCATCCGTGTGTGGCGGCATCGTGGTGAACTCACATTGGCAGCGTGCCTTCGTCATCGTCATACAGGACCATCACATGGCGTGATGGTATAGGATACTATTGGATACAAGTCTCGGTTACCTCTTGTTCACATTGGCGGCATTTTGTACAGTGCACCTTACATTTATGGTTTGTTACGACCCGTGGTTCTACTCTTTATTCGAGCCCTGCGAAACTCTACGTTTCAGCAGGATAATGCACAACCGCAGGTTGCCGGTATTGTACGGACCTTCCTTAATACGAAAAATGTTCAGCTGTTGCCCTGGCCTGCTCGTTCACAAGATCTCTCGCCAATAGAAAACGCCCGGTCCATGGTTACGGAGTGACTGGCTCGTCACCATACGCCAATCACTACTGTTGATGAGCTGTGGCATCATGTTGAAGCTGCATGGGCTGTACATGCCAACCAATTTCTGTTTGACTCAATGCCCAGGCGTATAAGTGCTGCTATTACTGCCAGAGGTGGGTGTTCTGGGTACTGATTTCTCAGGATCTATGTACCCAAATCTCTTGAAAATTTAATCATTTGTTATTTCCAGTATAATATATTTTTCCAATAAATATCATTTTGTTAACTGCTTTTCTTCCTGGTGTAGCAATTTTAATGGCCAATAGTGTATATTATTTTATATAATTGGTTTCAATATTTTATTAAGTCCAGCAATATTGGTTTTATTCTTTTAGGTTATTTTTACTGTACATCTCTTGTTTAATTATTTGCTATAAAGCTGTTGTACACTGTTGCAGTGACGCTAACGATAAGTTTTCTCTCTCGCTTATGCGTTTATTTAGCTCAGCATGTAAAATTAGTAGATTTAGCATCTAGAGTCAATGTAAAGGATTACACCGGATACAAACATCTCACGCCATAGAACATTAGGTAATCAGAAGCCTGAGTTGGCAGGACATCAGGCTTCTTATTGGGTGGCAGATGTTAATACTCGGTGGAATTCGAGTTAAGTTTTTAAATGGTTGCAAAAATCTCTGTTTAGTAATTAAAGATTATATATAAGGCATATTCAAAATTATTTTTTTCTCAATAGGAGAAGAAAGTACATTAGAATCCTTTTTTCGTCAATAGTTATATACAATTGGAAGTAATAATAATTTTTTAACACACACATCCGCTTTTTCTATGTCATTATGCACGTGTAGTTTATGTAAGCCCACCTTGTATGTATCCGTATATAAATACCATATTAAACAATACACTCAAGAGCCAAAACATTATGACACCCCTATATTTTGCAATGAATTCGCCTGGATGACGTGGAAGGCACGTGATCAGGTGGAAGTGGTATTTCACTGGTATTAAGTGGTGGTATTAATCCATGCCAAGGCGGATTGGAATTGTGTTGCGCGCCAAAGGTGGGCCAACTCGTTATTGACAGGTGATCATAATATTTTGGCTCTTGAGTGTATGTCTTGTAGTAAAAGAAATAGGCTATATTGTTCTTCCAGTGCTACACAAATTGCTCAAAATCAAAACATATGCTAGTTAATACGTCATCTCAAAATCACTGATGTATGTGTCCAAGAACAATTATGTATAATCTTCAGGTGCGTTTGGTTAACTATTTTAAATGACTAGAATGTCGTGTATCACGAAAGATCAAAGTCTGAAGCATGATGCAATTAAAAGAATCCAAGTAGCAAATCAGAGTTGTGATAAATATCTAATACTCATATCGTAACCATAATGAAAAGCAATGCCGTAGTGTGTGCAAGATAAAATTAAAAAGCTATAAAAACACTAATGCAATCTGATCGGTTCCGAGAACCATCTTCTCGTGAAACAAATAAAGATAACGCTCATTATTTTTTGCTGAGAGATTTATCATAATGCAGCAATGGGACGTCAGTGAGAATCACTCATCATGTGATAATGAGGAATGTTTTGGGGGAAATATACGTCTTTTTTCTTGAAGATGAGACGCAATTGGCTCAAAAAAAAAAAAAAAAAAAACAGCCTTTGATTCTTTGTGAGTGGAAAAATAAAAAATTGCGTAACTCTACCATTTTTTTTTTTTTCTAATTATTTTTTATCATTTGCCATTATGAAGTTGTCCTAGTATGGTCCAAGATATGGGCTTATGGTTTAGGTTCAGGAATATGGTCCAGGAATATGGGAATCCTAGTATAGTCCAGAAGAGTGGTGGAGTCTGGGAATTCTAATATGATTAAGGAATGAGAGTTCAGGAGTATAGGAATCTTATTATTGTTCAGAAATGAGGGTGCAAAAGTTTGGGAATTCTAGTATGGTTAAGGAATGAGAGTTCAGGAGTATGGGGATTTTATTATGGGCCAGAAATGGGGTGCAGAAGTATGAGAATGATCCTGGAATGAGGGTTCAGGAGTATGGAGATCCTACTATGGTTCAGGAATAGGAATCAAGTAGAATGGGCTTCCAGGAATATGAGAAACTTGTTATGGTTCAGAAACAGGGGGTCAAAGAGAATAGGAATCCTAGAATGGCCCAGGAATAGAGGTCAATGAAAATAAGCAAGCAGAAGAAAAGGAATCCTGGTATGCTCTAAGAATATGGGAAACCTGATTGGTCCAGGAATATGGAAATCCTGATATAGTCGTAAAATAGGGGTCAAAGAGTATGATAATTCTAGTATAGTGCAAGAATGGAGATGCAGGAGTTTGGGAATTCTAGTATGGTTAAGGAATTGGTTTTCAAGAGTATGAGAATCCAAGTATGATCTAGAAATTGAGGCTTATGTGTTCCAGAAAATAACACATATGACACGTGAAACAAAAAAAAGTTGGTAGGAAAAAAAAAAAATAAATTACTAATTTGAAAGTCTATTTGTGGAAAAATATAAGATATTGATGGTTTTGATCGAAATAATAGTTGCAATGTTGATCATCAAATTATTAGTTGCAATGCTAATTATCGAAGCATTAGTTGCAACGTTGATTATCGGATTATTGGTTGTAGGGGTAACTTACCGGCTTTTGCATTTCGTAAATTAACAAAACATGGATGGCTCACACTAGACAATCTTAGTGTAGATGCGGGATATTTATATACGCTGTCTTTAGCTATCGTTGAGTCTTCTCCTTTCTGAAAGCAGTGACTACAACATTCTCAAACAGTAGATTTGAATCTGTGTCCTCCTACACAATAACTGAGCACACAACTCATGCCTTTGGGTTTAATTTAATTTTTAACATTCATCAATTTCACAACTAATCTTTTAGTAGTCCTTTTCTACTATTTGGGAAAAATACACGATATTGATGGATTGTTCTGATCGAATTAATAATTGCAATGATGATTTATTATTTGAATGATGGATTATTATTTGTAGAGGTAACTGCCTCGTATTTGCATGTCGTAAGGGACAAAATTTGTTCATATCATACCAGGCTGACTTACCGTGGTTGCAAGATGTTTATTGATGTTTTATCATTGTCGAACAATTTATAAACATTGAAGATAGTATGAAGTTTTAGAAAAATTGTCATACTATAAGTTAATAAATGCGTTGCATTGGAGAAATCATGCATTTTAATTTATCGAGGAAAAAATAAAATAAAAAATTTAAAAAAAAAAACTTTTAATCAAAAAAAATCACTCATAATATTGAAAAATAATTTAAAGTTCACTTAAAAATCACACGAAACTTCTTTTAGAGAATCTAATTTGTTGAATCATCCAGGATGTAGCTAGTTGAAAGAAAAATAGAATAATAATAATAATTATATAAATAATTAATAATAATATAATTATATTATTATTCCAATATATAGTATATTCATTATTTTTTTAATTCAAGATTCTATATTTCTTATTTTATAAATTTCGATTTCTTCACTAAAAAGAATTTAAGTAAGTTTTATAAGTTTTGCTATGAACATTAAATAATCTTGGAGTTGAAGACAAATGTTTGAAGGACTTTATTTTGCAAACATTTATCTATTCTTTTATCTCTTATTATGAGAATTAATCGTGATATCTGGCGGAATTTTTAATAGATTTGTTTGAATTCGAAACTCATGTTTGGTATTTTTAAAGATAAATATTATAGCGTATTGAATCGGAAGTGTACGATGGAATTTTTTTAGTTAGCTACTTCTCGGATGATTCTACAAATTATATTTTCTAAAAAAAAAGTTTCATGTGACTTTTTAAGTAATTATTTACAAATAATATGAGCGATTTTTTAAAATTTACATACATTCTGTTAAATAGCTTTTTTATTATTATTTCAATACAATAAGCCGTAGAATAACGAAATTTTTGTGACTTAGTATATCAAGTTTATTATCTATCACTATTTAAAAATAGGAATATCCTTTAAATAGTCTAACAAGAAATAAAAAATTTTGAAAACATTTGTATATTCAGTTCATTTTTTGAAAGTCATGGCTTCAAATTTTTTGAAGATTCAAGGTGATGTTCTATTTCTTTACTTTTAAGTGGAAAAAGTGCAATTAAGCTGCTTTTTTTTTTTTTTTTTTTTTTTGAGGGGGTTCGTTGAATATTGTTTACAATTGAAAGCATTTTTAACAGAAAAAGAAACCATTATTATATGAGAATAGCTTATCGTCAAATATTTATCAGTATATAGATAAAAGCAGAACATTTTCAGTTTTATTTTAATGGCGGATATTTGATTATCAAATCACCACAAATACTACAGGGATAGATTCAATATTGTCCATATTCTATATGACGAAGAGGCTTTACTTAAAGAGGAGTTATATCTGCCTGAAAACTTACAGTGGTAACATGAAAAAAAACGACACAACTTCAACTGACAACCTGACTTAGATTTGAAATTCTCTGTTATCGTCCTCACATCCATTTTAAAAAGCAGTTATAGTAGATCTTCTGTCAGCAGAATTGAACAGCAACTAGAGCTGCACCAATAGGTCACAAGGAGGAATTATCTATTTATTTTGTGATAATGCTTAATTTAATAATCATCTGTGATTTAATGTTTCTAATGTCAAGCACCCTGTTAGTAATTTCCACAGAATATTGATCCATACTCATATTTTACATTAATTTAAACTGCTGAAATAAAAGCTGCTGCCTTACAGTACACTTTTAAGTACTGTACCAAAAACGTTTTTCATATTGATGATACAAAGACGATGGTTACAAATTTAAAATAATTTGGCGGTAGTTTGCAGTAGAGGCGTTGAAAAATTTAATTTACGTATAATAGACAGCCAAGGCCACATTGGTTTGATGTCCATGGTATTAAGCTTTTAAGCTGCGGATGCTTGCTTTGAAGCACGATAAGCGATGTCACACCGAAAAATTTCTTGTTAATGTTGAGGATCGAAATGGGAAAAAAACCCCACAAAGATCTTTCGTTGGACTTGAGAAGGAAACTGCCATTTTCCTGATGCCACATTTGCAGGTGCTCACTCCAAATTGTAAGGACACAGTGTGCAGCTGGCTGCAATATAAGTAGAACTGAATCTGTTATATTAACCTAATATTACCAGAGTCATCCAATCTTTTAGCATCAGATGGCTTGGTCAAATTTTTAGATGAGCCCTGTTAAAAAGGTGACTTTTGCAAATGTGGAAGGTACCAGAAAATAGGTAGACCTCGCACTAGATGGATAGACTGCTTAGGCAGATTTCAGACATTAAAAACCAATCTTTGGTGGACTGTGGCGTCTGATCGGATCTGTTGGAAGAAGCTTAGCTGTTGGAAGAAGCTTAGCGACCTGTCCTTGGCCTGTAACAGGCCGTAGTGCATGTAAAGAAGAAGGAGAATATCTGTTTTTAAATGTGCAATAGTCTAAGGTGCAAACCGACTGGTATTTACCAAATCAGTTACTACAACAAAACATACAAGAGATGCATGCAAAAATAAAGTTCCACTCATTTAGAGATAAAAGAAGCCCTCCAAATATTCGAAAAATCATAATTGCCATTTCATTAAACAAATTTAGTGAATGGTCATCATTTTTTTCTGGTATACGCCCCCTGTTCCATATATGGGCGATAATGAGACTCATTTCTTCCTCTTCCAATGACGCCCGCTACTTGTAATACGTGCCTTCTTTGTAGTGCGATCCAAAGGCCAAAACGTACCCCCAAGAAAAACTAAAACAGAAAAAAAAAAAAAAAAAAAAAACTTTAGCTTTCGCCCGTTCCGCATGGCCAGCAATGCACATACAATTCGGAGCCTTTATTATTGTTAACATTATTATTATTAAGCATAATAAACAGATAGGTTTTTATTTCGGGGAACTGTGAAATTACAGGGTATTTTTTTTTTTTTTTTTTTTTTTTTTTTATTCAATGCTTTCCCATGTACTACCTAGCTAGCTCTGGAGAAAAAAGGTAAATATTTAAAAAGATGGAGGAGACAAACTGGAAAAAAAAAAAAAAAAAAAAAAAAAATATCTTCGTTGTAGGTTTTTCGGGTGGATTCCTTTTTGTTTTGTTAAAATACAAAAAATACAAAAAAAAAAAAATAAATAAATAAAATGAAAGAAAAGAAACGAAAATGACTCATTAAATGATCGTTAGCATCCGATTTGGAGATGACTATTAATTTAGTTTAAATTTTGGAAGGAAGGCATTTCCAGGACTAATTTTAGACTACTGTGCGAATTTAAGAATGACTGGAGTATGTAATCTATTTTAAAATTTCTTTTTCCTACTCTGCATTATGTTTTTTTAGTTGTTTTCTAATGAGAATTCGGCATTTTTTACCAAAACGTACCAGACATCATAAAGTTAGTGCTTTATGTCCTTGAGTTCTTGTTTTGGAGACTGGAAGACGTTTTCTCATAGGATTCTTCTGTTTAATGACAATTCCGAAAATTTAATGATTTGATTTAGTTCTTTTTTTTTTCTTATTGTTTTTATTTTTGGAAATGTATGAGAATTTTGCTAAAGCCTTCCAAGGTAGGTTTTTTCCCACCGACCTTTTCTTTCCATTTCAGCAAAAGAAAATATAGAGTTTTCAAGGTTAAAAGTAATCTGTTAAAAATTATATGAGGGGAAAATACCTTGCTCAATCTTTAACTATTAAGGGGTTGATTGCTCGATTATATGCATATATTGAATTACAATAAACAATTAATTAAATCATCAATAAAAAATAATCGTTATTGTATATGCCACAAAAGTTGCTTATTTTTATTTTTGAAATTATACAACTTTATAGCAATAACAGGCCGTGTGCTAAATCACTACCTCGTTCTAGAAAAACTATCATGCAAATTAGTTCTCAAACTATTTGGAAAAAAAAACAGGTGGTAACAAACAGGGTTTCTAGGATGCAACTCTGACTTAAGTTGAATCTGCTACTAATTGTTTGTCAAAACGACAAATAATCTCCAGTGGAAATGTACGGCATTAGATTATAGTATACAAAATGCACGAAAAAAAAAAAAAAATTGAAATATTAAGTCGATTGAAGCTAAAAGAAATGCAAAAGGTAGGAAAAGAACAATCACAGATTTAAAAATAAATAGTCAGATTTCAAATAACCATCATTGTTTCAAATTGCCACAAACGGAGTTTTGGTTTGCCGCCCTACGGTCATCTTGTTCACACAAGGGCTAATTAGACAGGGACCTACAATTTAAAGCGGATTCCGAACCATTAACATACATCCATGCCACCGCCAGGATTCGAATCTGAAACCTGTGATACCAAAAGCCAGAGAGCTTCCCACTTGGCCACCAGGCCGCACAAACGGCGGAGTAATTGTTATTATAGATAGTTACTAGGTTAAATCATTCTCTAGGTTAGAAAGATCTTATTCATCAAGAGATGCAATTATAAGTGAAAATGTTGTTTAATTTCTTTTCAAGATCATACGAAATAGCACTATCCTCTGTAAAACGACCAGTTTAACGTCTTTCTGCATGATACATTGAATTTCGTCAACGGCCATGCCGTTTTATTTCTCTTTTCTCGTATTGCGCGAAGTATTGTTAGCTGGTTTTTATTTTCTTTCAATTTGTCATTGATACGAAGCAATTTTACAAAAACCCTCATATTTATTGATTTGAAATACAAGGGATAATAAATTTTTAAAGTTTTATGTCTTCTTTAGCAACTGGTATTTTTAGAGAAAATTATGTGCTTTTTTTTTTTTTTTTTTTTTTTTACCCCGCTTGATCGCATTCAAATTTAGGTGTTTATGAAATATAATATAGGTCTTCCTGGCGATTTAAAAAACGAATTCCTAAAAGAAATAATGATTGATCTCTTTAGTAATTCAACTATGAAGTGTTATTTTAAAATGATTTGGTGGATTTATGGGTTTTAAAATATTTATAATAAATAAAAGGTAGCAATTAGTCTTTATGCATATATATCACACTGAGACAGCAACATCTAGACCAAGTCCAAGAACCACGTGGTCTCATGTCTCATGGAAGGAGGGAAACGGGAAGGGGTTTTTCGTTGTGATGGATAACCATACGTAGAATTCTGGCTTGGTTCCGTGACGCTGACTTTTTATGGTATAGGGTTTTCAGCCCTACGCCCAACAGTAAAATTAACCCGGAACTTATGGCTTAAAGAAAGAAAAAAAGAATGTTTTTTCTGTCCCTTAAGTTTAATTGCATTAGCTTTGTCATTCATTTCCATTCTTCTTCTTCATTGGCGTAACAGCCCCATGGTGGGCCAAGGCCGTCTGGCTACTGGCATATTTTGAGACAAGAGATGTTTTATTTTTACGGGATAGGATTGACAGCCCTACACCCAATTCTCTATATTCATATTGTACCGAGACCTACGGTTTAAATAGGATTCTGAACCACTACAAACATTCATGGCACGCCGGGACTCGAACCCGAGACCCGGCATTATGTATATATGTTGAAAAGACTAACGTTTTCGATGAAGTCCGGATTTGTGGAGAAATTAAATATTGTCTACAAGACAGGTCTTTTTTTTCCGGTAAAATTGATTGCTTTTCCACAAATAATTAATCACGTAATAAATGCATAAAATTCATAGATATTTTCGCACGATTGAAATAAATATCAATCATTTTAAAAATAAATCTTGTTTAAAATTTCCGCCAAGACCAATTATTTTGCCATAATCATTATTATTTTGAAACTAAATATTTTTCAGAATAACATTCAAGTGTTCAATTTTAAACGCCTCGGTTACTTTAAAATTCGGTGTTTACATCATCTGTACCCAAAAAAAAAACATTTAAAAAAAAAAAAAAAGTACAAAAAGATTCCAAAATATCTCTGTCACGCTACAAAACCAACGGAAAGATTCATCTTTTGTTAAATTCATCACAATCTTATTTTATATTATTTTTTTAGGCTATACACAATTTCAATTCCACACGGACCAATCAGACGATTTTTTTTTCCTTCACCCCCAACTACACAAGTAAGAACGTTTTAAGTGGTCTGTCACACCGCGAACTATCTTTTGTAAACGAGAGAAATTTGAATCTGAAATGCTGTTGCCAGCTTTGAGAGTGAAATAGATTCATGCTTACCCTCTTTTAAAAACTCTCGTCCCCCCTTCCCCTCACTGTTTATTTATAACCTGCCAAATATTTGAGAAACGTCTTTTTAAATCACGAGAGCTACCGTATTCTGCTACACCCCTCTGCCCCCTTTTTCCCCCCTTCTTCCTGGAGGGAATTTCTCGTTTGGTGCTCTATTGTGATTCGACTGAATAAGCAGTGGATTTGTGATGATGGTTTCTATCATTTCATGATAGGGTTATTTTGGGGGTAATTCTGAGGTTCTTTTTATAAAGTGAGGGGAAAAGGGTGTAGAAAAAATATCGTTTGCAGCAAAGATCGCGGCCATGTTTTCAATTTTTTTTTTTTTTTTTTGCCATTTAACATTCTCTACAAGCATTCCATTTTCCCCATTTTTTTAAAGAATTATTGAACATATTTAATAGAACGTCAATCTTTAGTCTGCGTTGTTGAAAAAATATGTATTTTTTATTTTTATTTTATTTTATGATTGTAATATACACCGTTAGTCCCAGAAGTATTGGGAAATTAAAAAAAAAAAAAAAAAAAAAAAAAAAAAAATTTTTCTGTAATTTTCGCTAGGAAGGACGATTTAGAAAAAATCTTCAGAAAACTGTATTTTATTTATTTTTTTTTTTAAATATAATTCGATGTAGAGTAAGAAAAAAATTCTGATAGATTTAATTTAAAAATTCATTTTGTGTTGTAGTGAGCTAAAAATAACCCACAAAAGAGTAGTACGGAATATAGATAAAAAGTATTGATAAAAGTCCTTTTATTTTAATAAATTTTCACTTTTTTCAAACTGGTTATTATTATTGTGAAAATTTATTAAATACGTTGTTGATTATGTTCTAAATTTCTTTTAATAAATTTTCCTCTTTAGAAAAATTGCGACATATCCAAAATTACATATACACATATATAAAACCCCGGAAAAAAACATTTTAAAACTAAAAAAAGTGCTTTGAATTAAGTGTGGATGAAATATTTATATTTAGATATGAAACGTATTTTAAAAATTAAATAATATTTAAATAAGAAAAATATTTGTTTGTTACAGACTATTGTTTTATTTTCAGTCATAATTTTGCCTTACAACAACCAAAATAAATTTAAAACCGTATTTCAATAAACTATAAAGTGTGTTAGGAGAAAATTAAATGGTAACTTAACTTTCAAATACTTTTTTAGAGGCTATGTTAAAAAAAAAAAAAATCATCGCGCCTACCTACGTCAAGATTGATGTAGATTTAAATTTATAAATAAATAAACGTAGGAGACAAAAAATTAATCTATCTATATACATAAGGTTGTGTGTGCCTTCCAGCATAAAATTATAAACTGTAAAATTTAGAAGTTCCGTTTTATTCTCTGGATTTGATATTTCGTTCCAAAATTCTTTAGCCTAAAAAAAATACGAAAATTTTTAATTAACTTTTTTGTTGTTTTTATTTTTAATGCCATAAGATTTTCATGCCACCAGATGGCGCCAGTAGCAAACATTGACTGGCGCCATTAATTGAATTATTGTAAAAAACTAAGATGTACAATTTAAAGTTCAATCAAACTTGCTTTTATGCTGTCTTTTTTTTTCCCGTGAAATCTCGTAAAATGCATATTATGAATAAATATTAATTCAAAAAAGAAATAACAGATGGCTGCAAAATAACATGCAAATTAAAAAAAAAACTCCACCAGATGGCCCACCTGATATTACATAATCCCATTACCACAAATTTTATTAGATGCGATGTAGTGTTACGTCGTGAGGTTTTGATTTATATATTTTCTATATGGGATTTTTTAATGCATTTCCTATTTACTGTCTATTTAATTTTTTTTTTAAGTACATTCCGAACAATTCATTTACAGCTACTTATGAAATTTAAAAATTTTTTTATGCGATTTCTTTTATGCTGTCGCTATCACAGGCACAAAAATAGGTTTGACTGTATAAGTTTTAATTTATTTTCTCAAACCTTTAATAATGCACAGATATTTTTTTCATAATAAAATTTACCAGAAACTGGAAAAGAATGGTAGCAAGTTTCTATAATCGGTCAGCGTCGGGTCGTATCTGTTAGTATCACAATAAACTAACATATTTTATGTAGATTGTTTTGTTGTAAAGTTGTCCAATTTTTTTTCTTTTCCTTCTTTACCAACTCTTTATATTCTATTTCTGTATTTTAAAGAGTTTTCATACAAATTAAATGGTAATGTTCTTTTGAATAAAACACATTTGTAATTCAGCTATTTTCGTTCTCTTGTTTATTGTGATCTCGATTTTTCATCGAAATTCTTATGATAATTCTCCTTTCTCACGATTTCGTGAATAGTGTCAAGAAATAATCAGTTTTCGGGTTCTTAGATCAACACAATACTTGGCTGTTACTCTTTTTTTTTTTATTTCTTCCATAACTGAATTTTTACATGATTATGTGGCATTTCAAATATCACATGTTTCACATATCATAATGATATGTTTCACTATTCGGATATGTAATTCATGAATATCATATAATTTATAAGTGCAATTGTAAAAAATTTGCATCAAATTAACAGAAATAATAAGATTTGGATACTTAAAGATTGTTTGGATACATACTATTGGAATAATAATAATATTAGGATTTGGATACTTAAGAATTGTTTGGATACTTACTATTGGAATAATAAGAATAATATGATTTGGATACTTAATGATTATTTGGATACTTACTATTGGAATAATAAGAATAACAGGATTTGGATACTTAAGGATCGTTTGGATACTTACTATTGGAATAATAATAATATGATTTGGATGCTGAAGGATTGTTTGGATACTTAATATTAGAATAATAATAATAATAATATGATTTGGATGCTTAAGGATCGTTTGGATATTTACTATTGGAATAATAAGAAAAAAAGAAATGATTTGGACATTTAAGGATTGTTTGGATACTTATGCAAATACCAACGCAGCTCCACCTAACGGAATTATGAGTAGATAGGTAGTCTTAAGTCACCTTTGAAACTATATAGATTGGAAACTAAGTCCTGATAACCTAGGACATAGGATATTATAGGATCTGTAACCCACCCTGAGATAATTGTAATTATTAATTTGTGTTGAGTATATAATTAAACGTTCATTAGCCTCGTTTTAAAAGTGTTACTACTATGCCCCCAATCTGACATTAAAAAGCATTGAAATTTCCTTTAAACAACGTTAATAAAATGCTTTGTTAAATAATTTCTAATTTTTTAATTAATCATGTATACCTTTAGAACCTGAACTGTAAATCAGCTTAAAAGCTACTGAATTCAAATTAATTACCCAAAAATATGAATCTGTGTAATTTCACCGCATGTTACATTAATTTAAATAAGAGATGGATTAATTATGTGGGTGATGAAACTTAATTTTTGAGATATTTTTAACTGAACATCTTTTGTTTCAAAATGCATCATAAATAAATAATTAGAAACCACCGAATAGGCAAGAAAAAAAATGCGAGTTTGTCTTGAATAAATATGAATTAATAATTAAAAAGCAAATTCATACTGTTGGCTAATTTTGTTTAGCTCATTATCTATTTCCCGAAATTTATTTATTTTCGCCACACAATGTTACAATCAGTAAACATGAAAATATTAATCAAACGAAATACTATCTCATTTATTATTATTATTTTCTTTCTTTTTTTTCCCCCTTTCCGTCTCTTCTCTTTCGTGATTGGTAAACAAGCATTCGCTGCACATAATAAATGCACACACATCGGCACAGAAACTGATTAAAGGTTTTAGTTAAAGTTGTTGGAATAATGAAGTTCATTGCTACTAATTACTAGCATCAGACATACCGAGAGAAACACACACAGAGAGAGAGAGAGAGAGAAGAGAGAAGGGGGAAATAAAAAAAAGCTACAAAAATATATAAAGGAAACTAAATAAATAAATAAATGAAACTAATAAAGAAGGCCCGAAGGCGGCCTTCATTTCTTTCTTCTTAATTTCTCGAGTTGGTTTCTTTCTATCTAATGATGGCGTGGGTTCACTTTGCGGTAAAAACACAACCGTTAAAACCCATGCCTTCTTTAGTATAAAAGCTAATTAGGTTCATTACAGTAAATTGGCAACTGTTCTTCAGCTCCGTGTAGGTACACAGAAAAACATGGAATTAACGGTCGAATGTTTTTTATCATTCTTCTATTTCTTCTTTATTTATTTTTTTATGCCTCTTCATCCGAGTTGAGTTTATTTATTTTATTTTTTATTTTCTACTTCTGCGAGATTAAAACCGCCATAGGCAGTATTTTCCCCCCCTCCCGTTTATTTATTTATTTATTATTATTATTACTATTTGGCAGCGGAAACGGAACAGAGGAACGATAATTAAAATAGTGAAGGAAATAAAAATGAACAATAATAATAAAAAAAAATGGCAACGAGTGAAATCGTCTGCTGCTTCTTCTTTTGGAATTGTAATTAAATAAAAAAGGCGATGGAATTAATAATTCAACAACGACATCATGAGTTTTCCGTAGGTAATTTATGCTTCTTTTCATTTGGAGTTATGGAATAATTATCGTGTGATTAAAGAACTTTTGACTAATTTTTTTTCTTCATTTGAAGCCTCTTAAATAAAAACGAATAAAGAAAGAAAAAAATTAAAAATAATGCCTGCTTAGAACGCAGCTTCATTATTGTTGAAAAATGGCGCCAATGCCATTTTGTACTTCTAAAATTGACCTTGTAAGTCCTTACTGTTATTAATCAAGCATATAATTACATAAATGCATGTGCAAATAGCTATTTGTAGGTTACATTTAAAGAACCTTTTCTATAGAATTATTAGTTCTTCAAACAAATATAAGCTTTTTTTTCCTTAAGATGCATTCATGTTATATACAAAAATGAAAGAAAGTTGTTGAATAAGATTTTTCTAATGTTTTTTATTTTTACTGATACAGTGTTTCTTTATTATTTTACATTTATTATTGAATTATTTTTATATTGAATTTTTGTAAATTTTTATAGACATGATTAAAACTCAATTATGCTTAACATTGATTTGCTTCACGTTTGATATTTTACTGATGATGGTAATTATTATAATTTTGATAAATTAATTAATTCAGTTGATTTACAGCTTTGAACCAATTGAATTTGATTTCATTTGGACATATTTCTAATATTTTTTATTAAGATGATTTTTTTTTAAAATTACCATCAACAATTTCTTCAAATGTGAACATCACGTTATTGTGTAATGTTTTCAAATATCACTTAAATGTAATTAAGTGTATTAGCATGCATTATCTCACTGAAAAGACTTTGTTCAGTAAATTCAGTTTTTATTATTCTTTAAATGCATCTTAAAAGAGTTTTTCATTCATTAATTTCTTTTCTATAAATTTTTCTATAAATTCATGGAAGCATTCTGTAAATCTTTATATTTTTTTTTTAATCATTACTTTTTGAAAATTTTGATGAGATCTTAATATTAGATATTAAAATCGAAATTTATCATTTATAGTTTGAGAAATCTTTTCACCAAAAAGAGCAATGGAAATTTGGCCACAATAAATATCCAATTACAAACAAATGAATGCAACGCGATCATTATCTTTAGATTGGTGAACTGTTTTATTTCTAAAATGTAATTTATTTATGTATGTTGTCATGGCCAACATGATTATAAAGGTTTTTGGTACAAAGGAAGCATTTTTAGAAGTCCGGTAAGTAACTTAAAAGGAAAAATAAGTTTCCAAAAGGGGGAAAATAAGTTCCCATATGGGGGGGAATGATAACGATAAATTCGTATATCTAAAAATTAATTTACTGAAATAAGCGAAACTTAACTTCTCACAATGCCGATTTAAAGGATATTTGTTCAAAGACTTGGAGTCAGCAGGTTCAAAATTTGACCTACTAAAAAGATTGTCACTTTATAAAGCGATCAGCAAGATCAGATTTCTTATCAGCAAAGAAGTGGACTGATGGCAAATTGGCTAGCGCTCTGGTCATTTTTACCACAGGCATCAGGTTCGAATCCTCCAGGTGGCATAAATGTTCGTTAGTGGTTCGGAATCTACGTTAAACCGCAGGACCTTGTTTAATTAGTCTAAAGTGTGCAAAAATAACTGTAGAGCGGCAAATTAAACCATCAGCAAAAAATTTTTAAAAGCATAAGAAAAATGCATTGATATTAACAATGCAATAAAATCTAGGAGATGTTTGTTCTAAACTAGGACACCACCAGGATTCGAAGTTGACTGACTGAGCTGTTGTACCTTTTCAAAGTAATCAGTAGTTTGCTCGTGAGCTAAACAAACATATAAAAAAAAGAAAAATGAATTGGTGTTAGCAATGCAATAAAAATCTTGGAAATGTTTGTTCTAAATTATGGTAGCACCAGGATTCAACGTTGACCCACCAAAGTGATTTTCAAAGTAGTCACCAAGTTTAGCTTGTTCGCAAGTTTATGTCATTGATAATGCTGTTGAATTGACGGTAGATCATAAATTACTTATTAAATTCTATCGCAAAAAGAAAAAGAAGCTAAAAACATTTTTTTTTTTTAATTATTATGATTTATGCTTCTAAAATGGGATTCACTGGAAATAGAAATTAAAGGAACAGCTAAAAAATTACTTGCATTAATAATTTAACTTTTCAATTCATATATTAAAAAATTAAATGATTAATTTAATGATGAAACACATTATCTCTAATATTAATACTGATTAACGAATACATTTTTCTTCACAGTACTCATACCAGAACGGATAAGTCTTGATACTTCCAAAATTAATAAAGAGATCTCGATTTCAACGTCTCATTTACTGCGTTCGGCGAGAAATCGAAATAAGAATCTGCAAATTTCTCCCTTAATTTTTTCTTTCTTTCTTGCATTCTTTTTTTTTTTTTTTTTTTCACATTCTTTTTTTATCTTTATTACCGCCTCTCCTGCTTTTACATTTTCTAAGTTCAACGAAGCATTTCCGAATCGGAATCTAGTTCAGATAATGAACCAAAGATAGTGAACGGTTCTTCGTTATTATTACCACCACAGAAAGGTACGAAGGACAATTCCTTGAGATACAGAAAAGAACGAACGAAAGAGAGAACAAAGCAATAATGAAAAAAGACTTTTTGGACCACACATGATTCCAGTAATTTAATAAAGGTTTTTCTCTTCGTATAAATTCCGATAGGTTGTTTACGAGAAGAAGAATATGCTGTACTGCTGCCACCGAAGAAGGAAGAAAAAAAAATTGTTAAAGCTAATAATAAAACTAACGACGACTTCGTTTTTTCATTAATTTTAGTACGCAAAAGAGTTTCTCTAATTGAGTCCGCATATATAATAAGGTCGAACCTATAATAAAATAATTTGTAAAAACAGGCGATGCAACAATCTGATAATTAAATTACTTCTTTCTTTTGCTTTTTCTTCGAAAAGAAATTTTGGCGGGAAGAAAGAAAAAAAATGTTCTATATAGAGAAAGAGAGAGAAACGTAATTACTTGCATCTGGCATTAAGGCAAACAAAACCATTTCTAATATTGAAAGATTTTTGCATTGATATTTGCACGAAATAATTAGATAGGGCACATTGTTTTGTTTGGTTTTGTGGAAATTCTACGATTCGTTAGAATGTTTTTGTGCGAAATTTTCGATAATTTGCGTGGAACTTCTGTAATTATTCTGCTTTAATGAACATCCGCAATGAAGGTTATGAATAAAATTATTAGGTGTGTTAATGCTCGAAACATTGATTGTCTCCGAATTCATTAGTTGTTATATGTTTTTTTCTTTTATTAATGGGTTCGGCCAGACTAAAGAATCAAATTGGTATTGGTAATGATTCATTGTAATAAAATAAATAGAAATGATTTGTTTGTGTGAATATATTTTATGATTTAAAAAATTACCAATATCTTAATAAATTATAAATTAAATTGAAATATTCCAATTTTCAAAAGGGAGCCAAAAACTTCATTATACAGTAATATATATAGTAGATTCAATGTTATCTAGTGTGCAGCGTAAAGATCTACAATACTCTGCATTGAGCCACTGTATTGTGAAATAAATACCCCCCTCAAAAAAAAAAAGTTGAATCTGGGGAGCTTTGGTCTCTCTTCTTCAAATCAATGAAAGGACTTTCTGTCATACAGATTTAACACTTTTATTCTCGCCATGTACAAGGCTGCTTTTTGGTTCTGCTATTCTTGTTCGATTTAGAATAAACACTCTAAAGGCTGGAATTGGTGGTAGGGGCATTCATTCTTTCTATTAAATAAAGTTTAAAATACTTTCTGGTCTACAGATTTGTTGCTCCTTTTTCCTGTTATGGAACCTCTTCGGAGTTTGCCTTCTTCTTTGAATGTTGAGTTTCGAACCGAAAACGCTTTTATTTAGTATTGAAACAAGAATTGATCCGCCAGGCAGCTACTACTACTACTACTACTTCTCCATTGGTGCAACATCCACATAGTGGGCCAAGGCAGTCTGTCTGCTGGCAGATTTCGAGACAGGAGATGTTTTCTTTTTACAGGGTAGGGTTGTCAGCCTACGCCCGACAGTCATGTTAGAGAAGGACCTACGGTTTAAAGTGAATTTCGGACTTCCTACAAATATCCAAAAACACTTGATTAGCTGTCATTTGCTAAAAAGATTTTACAAAAAAAAAAAAAGGAAGAAATTATTCAAGATTCAAAAGTAAGCATTAAGCTGAAGCAACGAAATTGAAAATCTATAGGCAAATACAAATAACTAAAAGGTTGAAGGGCAAGAACTGCAATGGCAAATACAAAATTTATGCAAAATATACAAAAACAGAGCATGAAAAATTTCTTCCAGGAAATCGATAAAACGTGAATATAATTAGTTTAACCAAAGAGAAATACTTAACCCAAAAGAAATCAATTATAGCTTTATAAGGAATTCATTTCTACAGAATGTTATAAAACAGGCTATATCTGATCGCTAAATGACTGGATCTACGTCACAGACATATCTTGCGATGCATACCTATAACATGGAGTGAAAAGAGTAACTTTCCGTTAGAGAGGTAAGGCATTGTTTCATGTAGAAAAAAAATCGAATGACGTAACAGAATGTTGTGACTGTTTATAATAATATGGTCACTAAGCGAATGATTGGGTGACTAGCTATGATCAATTATTTTATCTGACTGAATACATTTATTGCCCTCTGCGGAGATCTTTTTAATTAGAAGCGTGGAAAACTGGAATAATAGTGTGAAGTGCTGCAGTGATTTACAATTTCTTGAAGAAATGTGAGAGAAAACTTCCACAATGTGGAGAATAAACGGAAATTCACTAATTAAACTATGGAAGATATTTTTAATAATGATGAGTATGGAGATGACGGATTAAAAAAGTACTGGCGAAGAAATGTTTCTGGGACACCATTGTTTTAAAAGATTGTTTTCTTAAGCTCTTTCGTAGTTGCTGTTTAAAATTATTGTTTTTACAGATTTAATTAATTCTGAGCAATTGATTAATGTTGATATTGCGGTGTATTTTAGACTGATATTGGAGTTCCATAAGTGCAATCGATTGTTAGTAAAAGTGACATTCATTTCTTTTGATTTGCCTTCCACTTGTACTTGGGGTTATCAAAATAATGGAAACACCATAGATTTATTAAGAATTTTACCATGGCTGCCCATATCATGACAGATCCACCTAAATACTTGCCAGTTGGAAGGAGACAATCACGATCATACGCTTATGCGGGTGTCTTCCAAACGTACACCCGTCCTGTTGTAGGGAAAAGTGTGAAACACGATTCGTCCGACCATATTACTTTCTTCCACTTATCAATCTACCAGGTTTTGTGAGTGTGGCACCACTGCAGACGACGTTTGGCATTAACATCTGTTACAAGTGACTTGGGAAATGCTGTTCTGGCGTAAATATCTTGTTTATGAAAGTGTCTTCTAACTGTAATGATTGACACTGGAGTAGCCAGATACGATTGAGATCTGCAAATTGCTTTTGCTGCAGTTGTTCGCTTTTGAGACATCACAATACGCTTCAATACCCGTCGTTCTCTTTCACTGAGCTTCTCTTTTCCGTCCACTCTTTTACTTTTGCCGATCTTGTCTTGCCACGCTGTGTGTATGCTGTCGTGATTTTAGTCACCGTACTTCTAGAAACAACTAAAGGTTGGGATATTTCGGTTACACTTCCTCCAACTAGACGGGCTCCTACAATTTGGCCTCCGTGAAAATCTAAAAGGTTCGACATTTGATGCGTTTGAAATAAAACAAGACTTACAGAACTTCAATAAAAGCTACCACATACTACCAGAATATATGCATTTCTATTTAAAAAAAAACTGGTAGCTATTATTAGCTTTTAATGCTTACGAAGCGCATTCAAAAATGTCACTTTTATTTACAGATGTTTCATTATTTTGATAACATCCTGTATATATAAAATAGATTTTGGATATGTTATGGTTTCACTACAATAATATAATTTGAATAAATTTTTCTCCGATATTTTCTACAGGTGTTATCAATTTGATGTTTACTTTAAATTAAAAAACCTACCATCTGACAAACCTGATGCTACCTTTTCGTACTGTCTTAAATCGTACTGATACATTTTACATTTCTACAATTGGTACAGAATACATTTTAAATCAAGATGAGGGAACAAATGCGTCTACAAAGAAACGAAAAGGATAAACTGAGTGCCTCAAAGTGGTATGCCCTACTGAAATACAATTAAGGATTGACTAGAAAAGGATAAGTCTAGTTACTTAAGTAGTAGTATTCAATAAATACCACACTGCCGACAGTACTGGAAGTAGCAGTTCTAATACAGCAGCAGGGGGTTTTTTGATTCTTTTGATTTGTGTTCCGCATTAAGCGAGAGGACACGCAATGATGAATTCAAAGAAGGAAAACAGACGCATGAAGCCCGAGTTGTCAATTATCATTCGTAACGAACGAAGCGAGCGAAGGAGGGACTTGGCGGGCTTCGCGGCCGATGATTTAACTCAACAAGATTAAGGAGCTCGCCTCTTTTAACGAGTGCTGATTGCAAACAAGCTCATGTACGGATTCACTGACGGCTCTCTTGCTCATTGGTTGTTCTGCTGCCACTACCACTCACTTCCTCACTTTGTTCCCAAATATCAAAAATAAATAAAAAAAGTTTAATTCGTATAAAAAACAATAAAACATATTTTTGGCACACGAAATATCTCTTGAATAATTGTTGTTTATTATAATTTTCTCAATAGACCGTCAAGAACATCAACAATATGTCCATTATTTGGTGCAAATAGTAGGGGGCCAGATGGCCGAGTAGCTGTGGTGCTTGGTGCCACAGGTTTCGGGTTAGAATCCGGCGGTGCCATGCATGCTTGTAGTGCTTCGGAATCCATTTTAAGTAGTAGTTGCCGATCTCATATGACCGTAGAGCGTTATAGAGTTCAATCAGACTTCTCATCCACATCATTCCCAAACTGTAAAGAGGCAACTCAGCTCTAGGCACAGTGATGTGGTGTGGTGTAGTAGTAGTTGCAAATAGTGCAAAAATAAGATTGTAAATGACGTTTTAAAATCTTTAACTTGAAGTCAATAATAACCAGATTCATAAGGAAAATCGAATCTACTTCGTAGTCCAGTGGTAACGAGGGCAGCTAGCGTGCAAGAGAACTCATGTTCAAACCCAGTGATGGCGTATATTGAAGTCACTGTTCTCAGATAAGTGGAAACTCGAATTGTGATAACAGCGCATATAAGTTTCTTGGGCCTGATGGCCAAGTGACTGGCGCTCGGTGTAACAGATATCTGGTTCTAGTCCCACCGGTGCCATGGATGTTTGTAGTCCGAAATCTGTAGTAATTAATATCGCTCGGAATACGGAATTAATACGACTACTACTACACCACACCACATCCCTCTGCCTACAGTTGAGTTGCCTCTTTACTGTTTGAGAAGGATGTGAGAAGTCTTGGATGGATTCTGTAATGTTCTACGGTCATGTAAGACCTGGATCTACATTTTGAAGTGGATTTCGAACCATTACAAGCATCCACGGCACCGCCGGGACACGTATCCGAAACATGTGGTACTGAGCGCCAGAGCGCTAGCCACACTCTGCCATCAGGCCCCATTTAATATGACTGTAGAGAATTGTGTGTGTAGGGCTGACAATCCCACCACGTAAAAAAGAAAGCATCCCCTGTTTCGAAATTTGCTTGTACGCAAACGACTTTGGCCCACCAAGGGACTGTTGCACCAATGAAAAAGCAGAAGATATAAGCGTCATGCATAGTAATCAGGCTGTTTGGTTTGGAGTTTTTTGGGTTTAGTGCAGGAACATGCGACGCGGTTACCCTAAAAGTCTTTCCGGAAGTCCATGGTCTTCTTTCATCGCCTGTCTATGGACTGTTCAGTATACATCAGTGGATCACGAGGCCCACCGATGTTCGATACATAAATAAAAATTTAAAAAATGCAAGTAGGTGATTTTATTTACCACGACTTCTAAATAATGAGAAATTCTAATTTTTGGACTTTATCTATAAACAAAGAACATATTAAATTCTGAAATTAAAATTAAGTTATAAATTGTTAGTATTATTCATACTGGATTAGAGTAGAAAGAAAAATGTCTTCTGAATATATATATTTTTTAATACTTAAGATTGAAATGATTAATTTTAGTTAATTTATCTTATTAAAATATGGCGTCCTGACCGCCAATTGGCTAGCTTTCTGACCTTTGGCACCACAGGCTTTTCTGGTTTGAATCCAGGCTGTGGCATAGATATTTGTTAGTGGTTCGAATCCATGTTAAACTGTAGGTCCCCGACTAATTATCCAAAAGAATGCAAAAAAAAAATGATACTACAGCAACAAACTAAACCAAACTATTAAAATATGATGTATCACACTAGAAAGCTACAAGATCGCCAATTTGGTGAGAATCTAATATTATTAAGGACAAGTTTAATGACTGATATCAGCATGCTGGCAAAAATTTATTTTGCTATGTTGTGTTTTTACTTATTGATATTTCACATTTCTTGTTCATCCATTGTGCAATCTTTTCAGAAGCATATGTATATTATATTATGTTCTGAAGTATATAATTTTTATTGTGTGGTATCGTACTATGTTTTTAAGTCATGAAAATATTTATAACATAAATTTGTAACAAAATTTTGGCAAAGTTTAACGTATTTTTATAGTAAACAATTTAATATTTACACCCAAGACAAACAAAAATAGATATATTCATATAAAATTAAGATTTAAGTTCTATTTAACTGGCGTTGCTTAGAAACGTTTCTACTTTAAAAAAATTGTGGTTCATTAACAGATTCATCAATCTATGGAAAATGGTGGACCTATGATGTTTATTGCTTAAATCATTCTTTAATTGTAATTGCTGAAAGAATTATGACTAAAAAAAGATTTAAAAAATAGTCTGTTTAAAATTTAAAATTAATCGTAATAATACCGTTCACATAATTCCTAGCATACGTTTTTTATTTTTTACAGGCTTGGCAATCCAAAATCACTCTTTTGAAAACGAAATTCACCTTTGCAAGACAAATTCACCTTTAGCAAATCAAATTTAGCCTCTCAAAATTAAGACTTTATTTATATGTTTAATTCTTTTACATATGTATGTTTATAAAGATATATATACTTAAGTTAACTAAATAAATATATATTTAGATATGCATATACATATTGTACGCGATGCACTGGTATGGGTAAAGACGTATGTTTAAATATGCACGAGAGTATGCATAAGATCTCTATATTTTTTTCAGTAAAACTGAATGTATGTCAAACGCCAGTTACAAGTGCATATTTACTTACGTATGTATGCAAATGCATTTGTGTGCATACATGTATGTGAACGTTTACCCATGTAGGGATATAAGTGAATGAATGTTTATATATATATATATATACATACATACATGCATGTACAGTATATGTATGTGTGTGATTATATGGGAATATGCAAGCGTGTTGATTTGTGTATTTAACTGTATGTGTTTGGCATTTATATATATGCTCGTATATATATATATATATATATATATATATATATATGTTTGTATGTATGCATATATATGTTTGTATGAAAACGTGTGTATGCATTTGAGTGTGTATAAATTTGTGTTGTTTGTGCTGTTTATAAATGTGAGTGTATACGCCCGTATGTATTCACGCAAAATATATACTCACGTACATATATACATACACACGCACATACATACATACATACATACATACATACAAAAACGAACACACGTTCATATGCACGCACATACGTATTTACGAACATGTATGCGCTTTTACCCACGCATATTCCCACATTTATACACATGCACACACACACTAATACATGAACATGTATATACATGCACACACACATATACACACAAACATGAACCTATATACCTACGCATGGATATAAACACGTAAACACACCACGAACACAAATTTACATGTTCAATGATATACATACACGCCACAAAATATGCAAGCCTACACATCCACGTATAATGACACGCAGATATTTACGCTCATTCATACACTCAAGCATACATATATATATGCATACAGAAACGCGAAAATACACAGGCAGAAATATATATATATATATACATTCATACTCAAGAACAAGTCTACAGACATGCATACACACATATACGTATATATTTGCATTCATAAATATATATATATAAATATTTATCCCCTCGTAAAAGTGTACATACATATAAGCCTACATGCATATACATACACAAGCACACACAAATATATACATATAAACACTCATTCACATATATCAACACATCATTAGACAAGTATATAATACACGCATATAAATGCATTTGTATACATATGCAAGTAAATATGCACCTGTAGCTCACGGCAGGCACATAATCATTCTAAACAAAACAACAACATATAACTTTTCGTATGCATACCCTTGTTCATATTGAAGCATATATCTTTATCCATACCAGTGCATCTCTACTGATACGCATATGTTGTTGTTCTAATGCAGATGGCAATAGTGTGACAGTTAATCCTTATGCCGTAAGTTGGTGCTGCACCGCTGTTACTCATACCCAAGGGGCCCGTGTAGCTTGAAATATGCTACGGACACGAGTAACGTTACCCCTCACAACACTCTACGATCGCATTAGACCGGAACCTATGGTTTAAAGTGGATTCCGAACTATTACAAACATCCATGGCACTGTCGGATTTGGAACACACTATACCTGTGGTACCGAGCGCCAGAACGCTAGCTACTCAGCCATCGTACAGAGCATCGTACAGAACATCGTACATCATCAGCCAGACGTACACATGGAAATACATGTTTATAAACACATGTACAAGTAACATATGTTTATAAACATGTATGAGAAGTGTTAATTTACACACATATATATACTGAGACTGTGAATTTGGATTGTTAAACCTGCTCAGAAATAATCTCGAAAATTCTACTTCTTTCTCATTTTTTTCATAAAAAAATTTAAAGTGAGTCAGTTTATCTTCAGTGTTGTGTCAGAAAGACACTACTGCAGAGCGCCAATAGGTGTTTAAAAAACCCCGTTAGAACAATATGTTGCTTTAAAAAATAAAATAAAAAATAAATAATTGAAAACGTTTCTTTTGCTTTATTTTCGAAGCCCGAATACAGTCAGTAAAAATACTTGTTGTTGACTCAAACAATCCAAATAAAAAGAAAAAAAAAAAAAAACAAAATTCACCAAAAAGCTAAAATGGGAGACGATAGCGTTTGAACAAGGATCATCGCTTTCATTCTTCCAGCTTTTTGAACAGTCGCCAACAAAAATAACAGCTTGGCGAGAGAAAAAAAGAAAAGAAAAAGAAAGAGGGGAAAAAAAGAAAGAAAATAAATTATCAATATCCAAAGAAAAATTCTTTATCAATGTTTCCTCCGGTTTCTATTCATTTCAGCGCTTCTCCATTTCGAAACATAGTCTCAAAATCGAGATCCAGTAAATGCAGACGGGAAAAAATTGTTTTGACTAAAAGGTTCTCCCCCTTTCCCTCCCTCAATAAAAGCATTTTGGCAATAAAAATTGGTGTGTATTATTATTAGTTGAAGCGGTTCTTTGTTCTTACAATAAACATTCGTATGTTGGTTTTGTTGGAAGTGTAAATCTTAACTTGAATATTTTTTTGTGTGTTGTATGTATGTTCATTTTGCGGTATATGTTTGTTATGTATGGTTTAGTCTAAGTTAACCATTTGGTTTCGTTTATAAAATAGAAAACTCATTATATATTTTTTTGTAATGCTTTTATAATCTCGCTTGTTTCAATGTATTCTTTTTTTTTTTTATTCTCTTTAAATTTTGCAACATAGTATTTTTTTTTTTTTTTTTTTTTTAATTTTCGTCCCACATTTTTCTAAACATTCCAATCGATTCAGAGCAGAACCTTTTTAAAATAATAATAGAAGATTTTTTTTTTTCAGTGTTCGAAGTTTGAGTCCTGTTAACCTTTTTTTATCCGCTTCATACAGTAGATTCACTGTTACCTAGGGTAGTTATAGAAAAGGAGCCTGATAAGCTTACTCCTACTCTGTGTCTTCGAAGTTTATAAGAAGAAGCCCAGGGGTGGCATATGGAGGGTTTGCATCCTTAACCTTCCATCTCCAACTCATTGAAGAATTTCCGTTCTAAATATTTATCGTACCTACTCCCGGCGTGGACAATTGAAGTTTCTGTTCGTTCTAGTAGTTTATCGTTTTTCAAACTATTATTCTTAAAAATTTTTCTCAGGGGATTAAAAACATTTAGAAATGTAAGAAATACTTTAAAAATTATCAACTAAATTTAAAATAACAACAACAGTTTTATTAAGAAAATGTATTAATAACAACGACAAAAAATCACTGCTGATAAATTGATAGCACATTGATAGTAAGCATGACTGGAATCTGGGATCATGACTAATCATGACTAGAGTTATTACCAGTTTTTAAATAATTGCATGATAATGATTGATTGCACATGTGGCTCAGTAGTAACGTGCGCCATTAATTTTCTAAGTATTATAAAAAAGAAAAAGGCGAGATAATGGAATTTAACAAAGATACTCAATTGTAGAAATTATTATTCATATACACTCATGTCTATAAATTAAGAATAATGAAGTTCAGGCAAAGAAAGAGACCGAAGCAAAACAAATTTGTCTTATTTGTAAAGTCTATTTATTAAACAAAGGTAAAGAGCAAAAAGTTGCTATATGTTTGACATAATTAATAAAAAATTGAGATTTTTACTCCCTGGAGCAAATTTCAAAAAAGAACCTATTTACAAAAAAACAGTATAACATGGTTAGTATGATGGTTAATATGGAGTATGTCTCCCGGACGATGCAATACAGGCCTTACAACGCCTAGGCATGCTGAGTATCAAATTATCAATCTGATCTTGGGGAATATTACACCACTCATCAAGCAATGCCCTCCGAAGTTCCGGTTGACAGGTGGGAGGGGATTGACGGGTTGCAATTCATCGGCCAAGCATATCCCACACATGCTCTATTGGATTCAAGTCCGGGGATTATGCTGGCCAATCCATACGGGTGATATCCTCCAATTGAAGGCATTCGTCTACAATGTTTGCACGGTGAGGACGGGCGTTGTCATCCATAAACAGAAATTCAGCATCCATGGCGCCCCGAAACAAACGTACATGTTGTTCCAGAATGACATCCTGATAGATGTGGCCTGTCATCGTTACACTCTGAACATGCAGGTCAGTTCTGGAACCAAGAAAAATTCCTCCCCAAACGAGCCATCCTGCACCACCGTAACGGTGTCGTTCAATGGTGTTCTCTTGGTGGTAACGGGTACCTGGCGCTCTCCATATGAAAGTTCGGCGAGAATCAGACTGAAACTAAACCTGGACACGTCGGAAAACATCACACAAGACCACTGTTGCGGTGTCCACAATGAATGCTCTCTACTCCAGGTTAATCGCAGGCGACAGTGAGTTGTGGTAAGTGGAACACATCTGACAGGCCTACGAGCATATAGACCAATGTGCCCTAAGCGTCTGTACACGGTCTGCCTTGAAACTGTCGTACCGGTAGCTGAAGATAGCTGACGAGACAGGTCTGATGCTGTGCTCCGTCTGTTTCTTTTGGCAGTAACTGCTAAATACCGGTCCTCATTCGGCGTTGCAACTCGGGGGCGACCTGTGCTGTAACATCTACTCACATTACCATCATCTTGGAATCGTTGCCAAAGCCTGGAGATGACACTCTGGGCGATTCCAAGTTCCTCGTATACTTCCAGCTGGGTACGTCCACATTCCAGTCGTCCGATAATTCTACCACGTAAAAATCATCCAAATGCTTCCTTTGTGCCATAACTATGCGGTTATTGCACTGAAAGGCCTTTAAAGCGCTTGTGAACAATTTTACTTCTTTGCCACCATTCCTTATATACCCCTCTCTTACACTCTCGTCATTCACAATGACGAGAGTGTACTATCTGTATTTGGTGTACTATCTGCGCCATCTGGTGGTTTACTGTAATTTGCATATTCTTCTTCAAGATGTGTGTAATAATTCTACAGGTGAAATTTTTATTTTAGAGTTCAATGTCTGTGTGATTCTGAATTATCCTTAATTTATGGACATGTGTGTATTAACAAACTTATTCCTTTTAAAAATAAGCGCTCGTATTATAAAACTTATCATTGAACTATAATGGTTGAGATGTTTTCATATAATCCATATTTCTGAGAATTGTTTTGAGAAATTAAAATTCTTTTATATAATTTTAAACGGACAGTTTGTTATTCGAATTACTATAGATTTAAACTAGCTTTAAACAAGCTTGACTTGAATCAGTGGCAACGTGTGCCGCTGGTGAGCATTAAAGCCGAGGTTCAATTTGGTGGCGGTATTGCTGTAGACATTTCTTTTATCTTTTTTGTATTAGCAAAAAAAAAAAAAAAAAAAAACTTCAGTATTAGTCATTTTACCTGAATTGAAATTTGAATAGCATGGACAAAATTTTTGACGAAGATCATAAATAAAGTAAACCACAATAAAATGAACCACAAATAAGTAATACTTTCTTTGGTGTCCTTTTTTTTTAATCTCAACTGAAACAAAGAAACATTTGAAGAAGATAGACCAGATGGAGTTGAAAACGATGATAATTTTTACCAATCAAAATCAATATTGTCATCATTCAGACGATGATCAACTTTATAAAATAAAACCAATAACAAGATCATAATCATCATGAAGACGATGACCACAAACCAAAATAATATCAATTCAAGTGATGTAACAATGCAAAATACCCCACACATTAGAAAAACTTCTTTGTTACTTTTCTTCCCTAATTTGAACATAAACAAGGACACAATTGAAGAGAATTGATAAGGTCATCAATGGAGGAATGAATAATTTTGAGTGAATAATTTTTATCAAACAAAACCAGTATTTTCATCATATTGATATATCATCATGTTGTTATCCCAAAACCAATTTTATCACCAAGAAGATGATAATCCCCTTTATCAAACAAAAACAGCATTCGCATCATACAATATATCATTATTATAACGTCGCGAATACTATAATCTCCTTTTTCAAATAAAAGCAAAAGTATCTTCATTAAGACGATGATCATTGTTATCAAACAAAACCACCATCATCATAGAATACCAGGACCAATAGCCAAACGCAAACTCAAAAGGCACAATTCGCTTGAAGAGTATAAATCAGATAGATCATCACGAAATCCATGATAATAATTTTTATAAAAAACAATATCATGATGATGATAATGAACTTTATTAAATACGATTAATATCATCAGCATAATCATTGTGAGGACGATGGTCATCTGAATCAACAACGAAACCATTATCCCCAAAATGATCACCTATGAAGACGATGATCATTTTTATCAAACAAAACCATCATCATCATAGAATACCAGGACCAATAACTAAACACAAACTCAAAAGACACTTGAAGAGCATGGACCAGATCATGACGAAATCCATGATAACAATCTTTAGAAAAACCCTCCGATAATGATGAAAATGATAATGAACTTTATTAAACAAAACTAATATCATCAGCATAATCGTCATGAGGACGAGGGCCATCTGAATCAATAACGAAAACCATGTCCCCAAAATAATCCTCATGAAGACGATGATCATTTTTATCAAACAAAACCATCATCGCCATAGAATACCAGAACCAATAGTCAAACGTAAAAAAAGGCACAATTTACTTGAATAGTATTGGCCAGATCATCCCGAAATCCATGATAGTAATCTTTACACAAAAAAAAAAAAATACCATGAGGAAGATGATACTGAACATTATTAAATTATAACTAATATCATCAACATCATCGTCGTGAAGACGATGGTCATCTGAATCAATAACGAAAACCATTATCACCGAAATAATAATCGTGAAGACGATGATCCTTTTTATCAAACAAAACCATCATCATAAAGTACCCGTACCCATGTCAAACGCAAACTCAAAAGTCAAAATTCATTTCAAAAGTACGAACCAGATCATCATGAAATTAATGATAATAATCTTTATAAAAATAATCCAAAACCATGATGAAGATGATTATGAACTTTATTAAATAAAACTATTATCATCAATATAATAATCGTGAAGACGAGGGTCATCTGAATCAATAACGAAAACCAATTATCACCAAAATGAGGATCTTGAAGACGATGATCCTTTTTATAAAATCGAATCAACCTCATCAGATCAAAGCACAAAACGGAAAGAAAGAATCGTAAAAAAAGAAAAAAAAACCCAATACCATTATGAAGATGATAATGAACTTTATTAAATAAAAATAATACATCAGCATAATCTTCTTGAAGACGATGGTCATCTGAAACAATAACGAAACCATTATCAACCAAAATGATAATCGTAAAGACGATGATCATTTTTATCAAACTGAATCAACTTCATCAGACCAAAGCACAAAATGAAGCGAAAGAATCATAAAAAAAAAAGAAAAAACCCAATACCATGATGAAGATGATAATGAACATTATTAAATAAAACTAATACCATCAACATAATCGTCGTCAAGACGATGGTCATCTGAATCAATAACGAAAACCATTATCACCAAAATGAGGATCGTGAAGTCGATGATGATTTTTATCAAACCGAATCAACTTCATCAGACCAAAGAACACAGAATGAAACGCAAGAAGTCAGTCACAGTCGCAGTTTCTCGGTGGTCCAGGTACCGACGCGTGCTATTTCTGTGATCTGCCAATTGCTCCGATGCCTAACAGATTGCGGCAAGTGAGTTGGCAAGGACGCCGGCGCTAATTTTACCCTTCTCCAATGAATTCCTCTCGCACAGATCAGGGGTGTCGATCACCCACGGGGTTATTTTCATCGGAGAATACAAATAGGTCGAACAGGTGTACCTCAGACACTCCCTCCACCACCGGAGTTATAATTGGAGACAAACGAGTGAGAGATTGCAAAAGCTATTTTTATTCGAAATACGTTCACCTCTCGATCAGTTGGAAAAGTTGACGAATCCTTTTTTTTTTTAATTCGTTAATTCCGACTATATCTTTGTTTTTCTCAGATAGGTACTGGTAGATGAATTTTCAACCAAGTTTGTTGGAAGTTTGCATCTCCTAAAGTGATTTTGAAAAACTTCGTTTACTTGTTGCATATTGAAAATAATAGGTTTTATTCAAAACAAATTCTTTATTCGATAACATAAATATATACTTTTAGTAAATCTGATTTACAAATAAATTATATGTGTGCCTACTTTTGCTGTTATTGCATATTTTTATTGTTGTTGTTCTTGTTGCTTATCCCCTTGATTTAGAATCCTAAACCAACTCCAGTAGATCATGCTGCATCAATAGATTTTTTATTATTATTAGAAGACTTTATTAAAAGTTTGGATTTTAGTTTAATTGTTGCATATTAAAAGTTGCTTTGCAAAAGAAGTCCAACTACTAACTGCAAAGAAAATTAGGAAGAAAATAATAAAGAAAGGATGAAAATAACGGTAAATTGAGAACAGTTTTAAAAAGAAACGAATGAATTGAATTTGCTTGCTATTATTTTTGGAAACTATTGCACTGTCTCAAGTTCATAACATATTTAAAATTCCAACCTATCCCCCCCCGATGTTTACAATTAGTGAACACTGTATGGACACCCAGGTGAAAAAATGAATGAACACAGTGAACAATAATTGAATACTCAGTAACAGCTGAAAAGGACGGTTCACACTCTTCCTCCCCTCCTTCAAATAATTTCGAACGTTCAATGCTTTCAGATGAGTCCAAAATTGAAACATTCGATAGAACTGTAATGTGTTCTCGGCGCTGTTGCTTAAACTAGAAAACCAAATCCTGTTATCTTCTGTTACGAGAGATAATCTAGTCGTCTTTTGATAGGTAATTATTCACCCCCGATGACTGCTAAGTGAAAACATGTGCATTTAGATTTTCCCCTAACTACAGAAAACTCATTTGGTGTGCAGTGCTGAAAATTTTTGAATTCTAATATGGACACGGCTTTTCATAGCCGACATGAGAACTCTCCAGTGATTTTTTTTTCCTGGTTTTAAATCCGAGCATGAGAACCGAACTTCCTAATTTCAAAAGTTACATGAGCCAGCAATCAGACTATTACATCCACAAGATAATAACTAGAAAGATTAGTACATGTTATAATTAATACGATAAAGAGTAAATGACTAATGCTTGATAACTAAACCATGACTAAATAAAAACCAAAGTTTAAAAACAAAACTTCTTTTGGCAACTGATTTATCATATTTATTCGCCAACTATGTCGACAGCTAATGGGGTATGAACACTCAATAAATCAGTGTGCCCGACTCGTGGCACAAAAGCAACTTGCACCACTGATGAGCATTAGGATTGTGGTTCAATCCGCTGGCAGCTTTTCTGTAGATATTGTTTCAAAAAGGAGGAGACTCGATGGCGTTTTTAATGTTCAGCATCTTTCTGGAGTTTCTCCCATACGATATGCAAATTCAGGATACTTCCTTAAAATTCTGTCGGAAGGCACTGCACAACAGAAGCAGTCCTTCCTTCCATGAGAACACATGGGTCATGGACTTGGTCTAAATGTTATTGTCAACAAATTGGGATAAGAAACAAAAAACAGAAAACCAGCGATTAAACCCATTCGTTTAACACTCACTAGAACCTTTGAAATACTTTTAGGTTTTTAAATACTTTCCGGACATTCTGGCTTACATGTTTAACATGTCCCATAGCTGACACGAGAACTCTTCTATGACATTTTTCTGTATTTACCAGCCGAAACCAACTTCCATCTCCTTATTAGATGGATGCGCCAACAAGAAGTCTCCTACGCCCACACATTAATAACGAGAATGACTAATACATGGCATAATTAATAAGGTTAGATGAAGAAGAACCAATGGATGATAACTAAACCCACAATTGGTCTGTATAAAAAAAAAAAACCACCAAATAACTGTGAAAACAAGAATTCAGTTTGGCGATTGATTTATCGCATTTATTCTCCAGCAAGATCGATGGGCAGCGTGACAGTGCGGCACACTATAAATAGATCTCGCTTCGAGACGTTCCGTTATCATAAAGAAAGCACATTCACCGGCATGGGAGTTACTTCTAATTGGCTACAATGTATCACATAATTGGTTACAGAGACGCTTCAGTATAACAGCATGTCCCGAAAATGATCGATGAAGTAACTGGAGAGAGAAACTAGCAATTTCGTGTCTCTGTCATAAATTGCAGTTGTTACTGGCGATTGTTGCAGTCGGTAACTAATTCGTATGGGGTGGATATAGTTACGTTTTCAGTTGGGATTCAATTCGAATCAATTTAAGAATGATTTTATTGAGATATCGGTCGTTATTTTAGCGAAAATTTTTCATTTCTATTTGCTTGATTTCTCATATCTTAACCCATCCATGTATTAACTTTTAAGGTCATCGACATATACACGTATGTTTAATTTTCTGATTGTATATACTTCGTCTATAACATTTACAGCTGTACTCCGCTTATAATATTGATTTGGTTTGTCGCTCTACGGTCATTTCGTGCACACTTTAGGCCAATTAGACTCGGAACTACAGTTTAACATGGATTTCCGAACCACTAACAAACATTTCTGTCACCACCAGGATATGAACCTGAAGCCTGTGGTACCAAATGCCAGATGGCTAGCCAATTAACCATCAGGTCCCTCTTAAAATACTGGAATTGATGAATTTTTTTGTTCATTGATTTTCGAACTGACTGCCATGAATCTACTTTCTGAAGACCATCTCTCTCCTTTAAATTGTCGAACTCTGTAAGAATTAATATAGTCAATTACAAGATGTTCTTAACTAGTGAAATGCTCTGCTAAAAACTGAAGCTAATGCCATTACAATTGTGAAATATTCGAAATTAAAGTGACACTTGGCGAGGGTTAGAGTAAATCAAGTCTGAGGGGGTCTATGAGCCTTGAGTCGTCCACCAAACATGATCAATATGGATAGCAAGAAAAATGAAAAACATTTCTATATGAAAAAGGCATATTAATTTTCGCATTAAGCATTTTTTCAGTTGCTATTGTTGTTTTTACGAATGCTGGTCATTCTGAATTAAGTTATTCGCTGCAAAAACGATAGATATGTAGCATATTCAGCGTTACCCAGACTACACCCAGGAAAGCCTGATCCACTGCAATCCGCATTCCACACTGTGAGCCACCACCTCAAGAGATAGGAGTTGGAAATATGTATCCTCCACCTCTAGCAGGCCTACGAAGATAGCCAACTTGTGCCTGACATAGACTCAAAAGCTTTGGGTTCAATTTACTCATCATATTTAAACTAAAATAGTTTGACAACGAAAATGCAGTATGTGTTATGTCCCACTGTTTCTTCGTAATGTACTTCAACAGGAAAATTTTTGATCCTTGCACACTGTTGCTTTATGAGAAACAATGTTCAAGGATAACACAAGGAATATACGAGCAAGGATACACTACACTTTAAGTTGTAGTGTTCAAGTATAACACATATACAAAGAAGTAGAATACAAGGATAAGACATATACAAAGATGCAGTATGCAAGGATAACTCTAAGAATATACTTTAATATACAGTGTTCAAGTATAGCACATATACAAAAGAAGTAGAGTACAATTATAAGATACAGTACGCAAGGATAACTCTAAGAATACACTTTAATATCCAGTGTTCAAAAATAACACATAAACGAGGAAACAGTGTGCAAACATAAGGCATATACAAAGAAGTGGAATACAAGAATAAGACATATACAAAGATGCAGTGTGTAAGGATAACTCTACAAATACACTTTAATATACAGTGTTCAAGGATAACATATACACGAAGAAACAGTGTGCAAAGATAAGACATATACAAAGAAATAACGTGCAAGGATAACACTTTTAGCTACACGTTAAACCTCTTTTCAAACATGGGCATAGGGCAGCATGAAAAAAAAAAAAAAAAAAAAAAAAAAAAAAAAAACCAAGAACTAAATTCCTCAACCACCGAACTAGCCACACAATTTGCTCCTCTTTAAATCGATTTGCGAACAAAATCGGTATCGCTCCGAAACCAGTCTTGAGGGTTCAATTCGTGTCGAAACCTCAAAGAAAAAAAATATCTTTCGGAGGGAAGAAAAGGAAAGTTCGATCTGTGAAGAAGAGAGAAAAAAGAAAAAAAGTAGGGGCCCCGAGTGTGGGGCGGTCCTCACTTACTGGTGGTAAAACATACACGCCTCGCTCTCGGACCGGTTTCTGGACGGCCATATTAAATATTACGAAGATTAATGGCCGAGGAATAAATTTATCACTTTCCTGCACTGTTTACACGCTCCTCTCCCTCTTTTATTGGATTGCGCTTTGTGTCTCTGTGGAGCCGCTCACAAATTGAGACAGGCCTCTTTGCGCAACGAATACGCTTGATTCATGCGGTGTTGCTTTGGTTAGTAAATCGGCAGTAGTGGTTAATTTGCGTAAAAGGAAGCACATTTACTTATATTTGGGTTAATGATGGTATGCTAGAGGGCTTAATTTTAATTCCCGATGATAGCGTGCGTTGAAGTCACTGCTTTGAAAATGAGTTAATTCAGAGAGGATTGAGCAGAATCTCGTATCGACTACATGTAGAAGGTTCCTCCGGACTCGCGATTGTATCCTCATACCAGATTCATTGGAGGTTTGGTTTGGTTTGTCGCTCTACGGTCATCTTGTGCATATTTAGGCTAATTAGACCGGGACCTACAATTTAATGTGGATTCCGAACCACCAACAGACAACTATGCCACCGCTAGGATTCGAACCTGGAGCCTTCGGCACCAAGCGTTAGCCAGTTAGATTCAATGGAGGAAATCGAACATTTTCGTAAATCTTTCGTTTTACAAGGACTTTGGCAATCTCTGTCTTGTTTCATAAGCCTGATAATTATATTTGTTAGCATATAAGATAAATACGGAGTTCAATTTAGTGACGGGGGATGCAAGAAAAATGAATTAAACTGCCGAGTTAAACTGATAATATTATTGTTTTAGGAAGCCGAACATTTTGATCTAAGTCATTCTCCACTAGATTGGCAAGTATGTAGGGGGATTCAGCGTTGCAGAGGATGGAGCATCACGGGAGAAGGGCTGTTACACTGTGTGACCCCATCACCCTAGTTTTTAACTAATATTTCTAAGTTCCATCTTCCTCCAATTAAAGGACATTCTATGCAACAGATTTATCATGCCATTCACTTGCACAGATACAATTTTAGGGCCTCTCTTTGTTAATAAACTCAATTTGCCATCCATCAGGCCGATGCTATATCTGAAATGAGAATCTTCTGTGCAGTGTTGTTTCTAATAAAAGTTTATAAAAGACATTACTTTTTACTGTCAGCACTTGGAATTAAGTCAGTTCTCAATTTTGTATCTGATTCGTAGTCCAGTGGCAACTTTGCAACTGGCGTAAAGGATGGGTCAGCATTGAATCCGCTGATGGCATCCGTAGCAGTCACTTCTTCAGAAACGAGAAGACTCAATGGCGATTGTGACAACGTGGGTAAAGTAATAATCAGTGTAAGCATGGTGAGAATTTGTGTCCCATCGACCCGCGAATGAGGGTGCAGTTGTCCTGAATGATAAGTATTCCCTTCATCACCCATCGGTGAACTGCTGGTGGTATACACGAGGCCCCCCGATGTCAAGCACGAACAACAAGAAAAACAATTTAATTTTCGGTGTGTTATATATGAAACACATAGACTCACATAAGTTGGTCTATTCCTTTTATAATGACAAAAACTGTTTATCAGATTACATTTAGCAATAATACATAAAATATTCAAAGAATGCATCTTTCCTTGTTTACTGGAATACGTACCCTTAAAATGTTTGCCTTTATGACGCTTGTAATGAGCATGGTAATGCACACTTCTTGTCAATTAACATTTTCATTTTTAATATATTTTTTGCAGGTATCTATTTGTTAAATGTTAATTACGTTATTTCATGCTATGCTAAACTGCTACCTCTTTATCTTGAACATAAATGCAGTAATTTATAGATCCCCCTTATTTTTGTAGTATCGAGTTAAAGCTTAAAATCGATTGATTGCATTGCATTTTTTCATTTATAAAATCGATTTTAAATATGAGTAGGTAGCCCAATCTTAATGTAGCACATTTGGATCCTAAGATGTTGCTCTATTAGATGTTCAGTTTTCCTTCATCAAATACATTTTTTTTCAATTTCATCATCATGGTGTAATAGAAGAGGATTCAGCGTTATGCAGGATGAAAAAAATGGGAGTTCAAATTACATTAAATTACACACAACACAGAAAAAATGTGCTGAAAAGTTGGAGAAAACGCAGTTCCTACAGTAATTCCGACATTAGAATTTCTATCTCTATATCCGCCGAATATTCTCTTTCAAGTATACTGAGTAAAGTAGCAAATTTATATCACACCCCTTAGGACCACGAGTAAAGCTAGCAAATGTTATTGAACATTTAAATTGAAACCTTATAAATTGAGGGTGAACAGTGCAATGTGTGAAGGGTCCCCCATTCTGAGCCGGTCTGTGTAAAGAGGATTTACAATTGAATCCTTGGAGTTGTCATTATATCTAATAGCTCGTTCACCGTTCTATCTCTAAATCAGAATAGTAGGTTGTTATGTGCTATCACAAAGCTCAGTATACAATCTAATAAGACAAATAACATCACAATTTAGCCCGCCGCCCATTACAGTGCTTAATTCAGTAAAATTATAACTGCGGTGATAGAATCGAAGCTGAATGTAGCAAATTGCTCTGTTAAAAAAATCTGCGCTCCAATCAAGCTTTAATATTTGTATGATGCGATATAATTTCATGAATGTCAATTTCTGATTGGTCTTTTAAGATAATTTAATTTTTCATGGATTTCTAATTAAAAAAAAATAAGTAAATAATTAAATTAACGAGGACTTCAGTATTAAAACTGAACGAGATGCAATTAGTCATGCTGTTCTAGGAAGAAAGCGCTTTCTTCTCACGCTTTCTCTTCTTACCAGAAACGGCCTGCTCGTTACTGCCTTGATGCAATGTGGGTGGTATGCTGAGAAAATAACTATTAACCGAGATTTCAATTTTTAAACATCTTTATAATTTTTAATGTTCAACTGCTACTTTTAGTATTTCAGATTTTTTCAGACCTTGTAGAATTCAGAGAAATTCACTGAGAATGAGGAGGGATGGGGCGGGGTATGGGCACTTCATTCTCAGTGAAACGCAGACCTCCCCCCCACATACTAAATACGGCATTTTTAAGGTCACTTGGACAAAATAAGAATTTCAATTGAAAACCAATTTCAATTGCAGAGAGAGTGATTACTAAATAATCTAGCTGGAAAACATCGGATGGTTGAAATCGGTGTATTTGATTTGGGATTATTAGCTATTATTGTAATAAATTTAGCGCATAATGAGAATAGATTTAGCGTAGATGTGTAATGTATAATGAGAATACATTTAGCGTAATAATAGATTTAGCATATACTACATTATATCCGTATAATGAAGAAGTTGAAAGTAATGCTTTCCACAACAATTATTAACAACTATCTCTTCCACTGCTAAAACCCAGCTAAATTCCACCCAGATAAAGGTGTTTGTTCCCTCTAGATGAAGTTCACGTCAACAGCGGGAATCAAACATTTGTCCATTTGTAGTCAGTTAATTCTTGCAACCTATTATAACTTATCACTATGCCACGCATGAGGTCTATTTGAAAAGGACAATGGTTGAATATTTTGTCATCATATTTATTATAATTTAATAATTTTAAAAATCAGAAAAATTGGGATTGAGAAATTTCTATTTAAAATGTAGCAAAAAAACTGACACATATGAAATCACTATCGAATGCTGTCCATTTCCGTTACCACTAAATTTTTGTGTTCATGCATTCACAAATCTTTTATACCCAGAAAAAAAGTTTCAAAACTCTTGTCCAGCGATTCAACTTTGAGAGCATTACATTCCCCCTACAAGGCTTCTATATCTGAATTATTTTTTTACTTAATTACTACACACCCATATAAAGCTGTATATAGCTAGAACTGCATTCCGAATTACACTTTCAGTCCTAAAATTTCAAGCGCAATCATTAAAAAATCGTCCAAAGAATGCAATTCAGATTTTTACTTAGTGCACCTTCGTCTCCTTTATACCACACCTAAAATAAAAAAGGGGGCAGAAATCAATCCATCACTGGAAAAAGCAATTTGATTTCAGCAATTTGTTTGTAACCGTAACGGTAAAAAGAATCTTCATCCACCGGAATAGAACATCCGAACGACGACAGAGAGGGCACCCACAAGCACAGCAGAAGAGAACCTCTGCCTTTTATTACCTCATTACACTTGGCAATGGCAAAAGTAGAAAAGGCAATTAAAAAGCAATTATTTCCCGATTGGAAAACGTGAAGTGATTCTTTTACACTGCAGACAGACTAATTAGGGATCATTTGGGGTCGGGGAAAAAGGGGGGGGATGGGAGAGAGGAACATTCAAAATCCAAACGATTATTCCTCAGTCGTTATTAGTCGGTGTGTGCGCGATAATTATAGGCGAAGGTCTTGTTTGCAGGTGCAAGCTTTGCAAAATTCCAATCTACCCTTGATGGGATTTTTCATTTGTCAGCTTATTTTCTCTCTCTCTCTCTCTCTTTCTCTTTTCTAAGAAAGAAAATGAAGAAAAAAAAAAAAAAAAAAAAAAAAAAAAAGAAAGAATCGTTTTGATTAAGAATATGGTTAATTAAGGTTTCGCTCTTCAAGGTTGAAAAGTCAAGTTATCGCAGTTTGCTCTCTTGATGGCGCTCGCCCCGCCCCACAATTAGGGTGTCAGAAGCAGCATTCGAAGAAACGAAAACCCCTCCTCCCCCTTGCAGCACCCCTTGCTGCTATCATTTTTTATTCTCGCTCACTGTGACCGCACACCCGTATACAGCCCCTTAATGTAGGTGCCGTTTAAAAAAAAAAAAAGAGAGAAACGGATTTATCTGGGCCGAAGATATAGGTGCTGCCAAATTAAATATGCGCAAATACTAATCGGTTCACGAGCTGCATTCTGCGCACGTAGCTTAGTGCACAAGTTGCGCATTTTTATAGTGCAGAAGGGTGACATTGCAGAGAATGAATGAGAAAAATGAACTAATTTAACGGGATTAGCTTTAATTATGATATTATTAAAAATCAAATAGTTTTTAGAAATCAGAAGTATTTTTATTCAATCTGAAAAGATTGTGAAATTGATCTTGTTTAAAAAGCAATAAAGATTGGTTGTATTAAAGCTAATTTTTGTGTAAGATGTTTACTATGATAATCATTTTTAATCTGAGTTCCCTCTCATCAAATTATGTGGGATTTTAATTTAATTCGAATCAACTTGTAAACTGAATTTAAATTTTTTTTTTCTATTATACTTTATATTAGAACTAAATCTTTTCTAAACAGAAATTTTTACTCCCCTTTTTTTCCGTTTTTCTACTTACAAAAAAGTTGAAACTAATTGCTTTTATTTCGTTGAGTTGAACCAAAATTACTCATGTCTTCAAAATGGTCTGAGATGGCTAGAAATAGCTTGAAAATCATCTAAAACAGAAAAGTAGGTTTGTGAGATAGTTTTGCCATACTTTTTATATCCGCGATGTCCAAAATGTAGCACACACCCTTCTAAAATTCTCAATGTACAAAGATTAAAGCATTAGGATATTTAAAACTGTCTTATAGCGCAATAATGATTTCAAAGAAAAAGAAACTTCGAAGTGGTATCAGCAAAAGGAACAGAAGTAGTCTGGTGGACAGCGCAGTAAATTTCCGAATTAAGACAGTTCTGTCGAAAATCCGACAAATGAAGCTGAAAATTAAATGGTCAGCCAGAAATAACCTCACTGTAAATCTTGGACAGTCCACCCGAGTGGCTTAAAAAGAAAGAAGCATACAATCCTCCAAGTATCCAATAGGAGACAATCCTCCATAATACCGTCTTACAGGGGCCCAATAGAATACAATCCTCCATAATGCCATCTTCCAGGTATCCAATAAAGACAATTCTTCATAATACCACCTTCATCTTCCAGGTGTCCAATAGAAGACAATCCTCCATCATAATACCATCTTCCAGGTAACTAGTAGAAGACAATCCTCCATAATACCATCTTCAGGTGTCCAACAGAAGACAATCTTCATAATGCCATCTTCCAGGTGTCCAATAGAATGCGATTCTCCATAATGCCATTTTCCAGGAACTGATAGAAGACAATCCTACATAATATCATCTTCATCTTCTAGGTGACGAATGAAGACAATCCTCCATAATACCATATTCAGGTGTCTAATAGAAGACAATCCTCTATAATACCATCTTCCAAGTATCCAATAGAAGAACAATCCTCCATAATACCATTTTCCAGGTGTCCAATGGAAGACAATCCCCTTAATGCACCTTGCACTCTAATACTGGATTTGTTATAAAAATGAAGAATCACCTCATGTCAACAATTTGAAAACAGCGGTAATTTATTGCCACAACAAAATCCATAATATCTAGAAAATGTCTTTTATTAATCCTGGGAAGGAAGCGATAGTTACTTTTCAAAGAGCAAAAGAAAGAAAGAGAACTTCATTACTGTCTTTTTAATCGCAGATGTGACATCTGTCCTCATCTACCAATATAACTCCTCATGGAAATAATACCTTGGCGAACCAAAATTTCACAGTTCTTTTACCTGGCGTCGATTTCCAGCGCCAGCGACATAGTGCACTGCGCTAATTCTTTTAATTGAGGCGGCCGCAAATAAAATGTCTTTTTAACCACTCATTATCTGAGACTTTGTCATAATAAAGCAGGCTGATTAATGGTGCGCTGCGCTGAGGAGGTTAATCGTGGTTCGCTAATTATTCCGTTGTGTTTTGCACAATTTGCAGGCTGGGACCATCCATCTGCGACCATCCACACTGTGCCGCCGTGGCAACAGAGATTTCATATCGGAAAAAGGACCCTTTTTTATTCAGTTGACTTGTCTTGTTTGACGTTTCATCTTTTTTGAAAGTTAATTTGAAAAGAAGTTAGTTGGACAGTGAGGGAGGACAGGACTTAAATTCGCATTATTGATATCTCAATTGCAATTGTTGAATTTTTAAACTGGATACTTGGAATTTCTTTTGTATAAGGACAGTTAAAACAATGATAGAGTTCTATATACGCATATGGTACTATAATGATTTAAAATTTAATTTGAGGACACTGAATTTCTTCGTATACAGACAGTTAAAATTATGATAGTGCTCTGCATATACTTGATATGCTTACCC